>BCLG01000742.1:58321-111770 GCA_001602295.1 Zoysia matrella | reverse complement strand
CCCGCGCGCGTGCCTCTCCTGCGCGGCTAGGCTGCTCCCACGCCGGTACAGACTGCTCCCGCGCCGGTATAGCCTGGTAAGGCTTGTATCTTCTCTCCAGTCTTAGGGTTTACTTATTTGATTGAGTTGAGCAATTGAGCTGGGCCATAAGCAAAACCGTTGCATGTGAAACTCTATCAACTTTGCTTCAGAATGTAAAGGCATCAAATTTGATTGTAGCTTACTATCATGCAGCAATTCTGTGTTTGAAGCATTCAAGAAGAAGAAAGTGCTCCGCGGCTGTGACATTGGAGGCTCTAGGGAAATCAGAGGAGCGAGCACTCATCTTGGGGCTGAACCTCGACATCAAGAAGCTCTACAGCATCAGGTATAGCTCTATTTATGTACCTCCACTGTGACATTATTTTGTTATTGCTTGTCCCACATTTAGTGTTCTCTTGGTACTAATTAATTATACATATGTTTGGTCAGCCTTTTGTTCTCTCTAGTAAAGATTGATGGATAAATCTTGGATTGATAATGATGTTAGGTAAAAATAAAATCTTAACAAATATTGAAAGTGATATACATAGGTTGAGTTTTTTTTAACTTAAAAGTTTCATGTAGGCACAGCAAGGCATATTTATAAAGGGTGAACTGTTTCTTAGCTTTTACATTTGCTAATTCAGTGGTTGGTAGAAAGATATTATGTCCATGTAAAAAGTGTTTCAACTCTTTTTGAAAAGAGGCCAGTGAAGTCCGTGAACATCTGATATGTGATAGGTTTTTAAAAGGGTATAGAATATAGAATTTACATGGGGAATCCACTCCTTCCGTGAATCATGAGAACTTTGATGAGGATGGTGTTCAAGTTATAGATGAGTGTAATGAAGATGATGACATATCTGATTTGCTTAAGGACCTAGCTCTGGCTTAGATGATGGAGGAGTTTTTGAGGATAACAGTTCTATTCCGAACCCTTGTGAGGAACTAGTTGCCATTCAAAGGTTGGTTGCAGAAAATAGCAAAGAATTGTACCCAAATTGCAAGAAATATACACAACTTCAATTTCTTATTAGGTTGCTACACATCAAACTCCTTGGGGATGGTTTGATAAATCTTTTAACCTACTGTTAGATCTGCTCAATGACGTACTACCGGATGGTTCAGCTCTATCTAAATCTTTTCATGAAGCCAAGAAATTGGTAAAGTCCATTGAAATTGTGTATACTAGTATTCACGCTTGTGAAAATGATTGCATTCTCTATTGGAAGGAGAACATAGATTTGAATTCATGTCCAAAGTGCAATGTTTCACGATGGAAATCAGTAAGAAAGTCACTGGATGGGAAACATGTATATGGTGTTCCTAAGAAGGTTCTCCGCTACTTTCTGATAAAGAAGTGTCTACAAAGGTTATTTTTGTCTTATTGACTTACACTGCAGGCTATCTATGATATTGATGATAAAGTCTTTGACTGGTTCCTAAATGCTGCTGGAAAGAAATGGAGGGAATTTAAAGCAACATTGAAGGCGCAATTTTTTGATGGCAAGTTAACAAAAGAGGAAGTGAGGAAAAAACAAGGTGATAGACTCAATGATGAAGATTGAAAGTTTATCACAGACTATTAGAGATCCGCAGAATTTGAAGTATACTTGCCATGTTAAATTTTTTATCATCAACCATGTTGTGCTCTTCAAAAAATTTCCGTTTTGAACTTCTGAAAATTTGTATCATAGGCTCGTGCAGCAAGAGGCAAAGCCAATCATGCGAAGTTAGCCATACATCATACATTAGGTAGCAAGAGCTTTGCATGCAACAGGCACGAAATGGTATGCCAATATTTGTATTCTTTTAATAATTAGCATGCTACATTTTAGATTACTGAGTATGACATACATGCAGGGTAATGAACTAGGGCGTCCTCCTCGAAGAGATGAAGTCTATATTAGAACTCATACAAGAAAAAAATGGGGTTCCATTACTGAATGCAGAACCAGTTATTGTAAGTTTTTTCCTTGAACAATCTACACATGTTGAAATGTTGTTTATTTGTATATTACCCAGGATTTCCTATTTTGATAGAATAAACTTAAATCAGTTATTGAAATCCAGCCAAAATTGACACAAAGAACAATTCAGAAAGGTGATGTTTTTGCTGCTGCATGTGGAGAAAAGGAGCCTAAAGGATGTGTTCGAGTTTTGGGTCTAGGACCAACTTCTCAAAGTATTGGTACCCCGGGGGTCAAGTGTTATACACCAACAAGGGTTCTAATGGAAGCTCTAGCAATTAAAAAGGCAGAAAGTCAACAAGCAGCTCTAGAAAGGCGTATAGCAGAGTCACAAGAGGAATTGGTAAAGAAAAGGGCAAATATGAAAAATATGTCACATAATGGATCTAATTCATGACATCATGTGGTAAAATATTTACACCTTCTACAATGTTAACTACTAACTTTTTATGTTGCATGGATATCTCACTAAAATATACTCCCACTTTGTGTTTGTAGAGCCCAAGATCTCAATGATGATGTGAGAAATAATGATGCTGAATTTCATGAAGTTGATTCCTATAGAGATCAATCTAATGAGTATGAATGCATGTTTGTACCTAGGACAAAGAGAGCCCCATTAGTCCAGCAGCCCCCATCAGTCTAGTCCCATTCCTAACCCTCTTCTTGCAGCCCCAACACTCTAGCAACCCTCTCAATTGAGCCCTATTCCTACAGGCAATGTCAATGAAGTCTCAACAAGGAAAGGTGATGTTCATCACTTCTCACACGATGAACTGGTAATATTCTCATGGCTTGGCAATATTTTTACTTCTACTGTAATGGTAGTTTTATATAGTCATACAATTCTCTAAACTGATGTCAATGCTTGTAAATTGGCAAAGAAGTTATACTATATGCAATCAATAGAGCTGATCAACCTATGGCCAAGGGAGTAATTGTTTCAAGTAATCCAAGCTCTGTGCTAGCAGGACAAGCTCGTGGAAAGCAATATTGTGAAGTTGTTATCAAAGTTGTGTTGAAAAGGAATGCAAAGCTGCCTCGGCCTTATGCTGGTGTGCAAGAGATGGCTGATGCTAAGGACCTATCAATTGCATGGCCATATTGTAGGGTAACAAACAACTCTTCTCCCCATTTCTTATTTTCATATGCGATGAATGATCATAGTTTCTAATTTTTAATATTTATAACAGTTGAAGGTTAGCAAGACTTTAAAATCAGCCCATGGTGCAGGTAGATCACTATACCACAGCTCAATATATGCTATTCTTGAAATTCTTCTACATACATGTGATTTGATTCAATTTGCCCAAGTGCTCTAATGCTGTTTTTAATATTTACATATAGAGCTCTAGTGTTGTTTCATGTCTAGATATACACCTTTAGTGATGTTTTTAAGTTGCTATTTTAAGAAGATAAAATGTGGTTTCATTCACCCAACTTCATGAATGTGAACTTATATTTCAAATGGGAGGTTATAGCTTCAAGTGATGGATGCAGCCCTTAATTGGACAAAGTGGCCATGGTGATTGTTTTGTACATCTAAGTTAGAGACAACTTTTGTAATGACATTCTAGAGATGGAGCATTTTGTAAAGAGTGTGACGGAACTACATAAGTGTCCTGTAGCATTGCTTTCATCTTATGTTCTTTAGCTCTAATGAATTATGTGCTTCAAATGGTCCATGGGAGATTTAATGCTATTAATATAAATTGCGAACTTATTCAGTTTGTAAGTGTATTGTTTGAATGGCTAGTGGTGGACATAATTTGTGAGTTTTGCCCGTGGCTATATAATTTTGTGCACTGTTTATTTTGTTCATATGGGAGATCCAGAATTTGTACGAGAGATTCATGTTGTATAATTTCTTAGTACCGTCAGACCGTCTGTCGCTATATCTAACATATAGCAAAAGACTGTCTGTCGGTATAAGTTAATATTCCCGTCAGATGATCTGTCGGTATAAGTGGTCCATCGGTATTTCTATATCTTGACAGCACTATCACTGACAGACCGGGTATAAGTGATTCGTCGGTAAAATTTTTCAGCGACAGACCGTCTGTCGGTATATCGGCTTGTAGCGACAGAAAAGCTGTCGCGATAGATAGGCTGTGGTACAGTGTTAGTGGATAAATTTTAAATCTTATATGAAAACTCTTTCATGGATAGAGTGAGTAAGGCCACATTTCGAACCCGGTTTTTTTTTCTCTCGGTTCCTATGTTTTTTCTATGAATTAAACTAATTCATGTGAAATTTCTGTACGATTCGTATAAAATTCTTACATCCCAAACAGAGATGCTATATAGAATTGTATTTGTAATAATATAGTAATTTGTCCTATAAATCTACTGGACAAGCGGGTACGTCTACTTACAGCCCATAAAAGCCTGCGGCTTTATTTTGTTTGTTCTATTAATGCTGCACAAAGTAGTTTACTACTATTATTTAAAATATACTCTAAAAAATTTAGTCAATTTTGTTGAAATTTTAATTCTAGGTGCAATTTTAAACTCATGCAATGGTAGAACCCTGTTTGGAACCTAATTTCATAGGTCTCACATCAATTATAGTAAATTATGAGTTGCGTTATTTTATCAGACTTCTGTAATACCTATAGATTTTCTTTGTGTTGAACGATATGGGTCGCGGGTCTCACAAAACTTGTACTACCTTCGATTTTAAAATATTAATGTCATTAACTTCTAACATCAACTTTGATTATTTATCTTAACCAAAAAATTTGTTCAAATATATAAAATTATTATTATTTGATTTATCATTAGTGGAATTCAAATCACGGCTAATAGTTTTACACAAAATTTTTTTAATAAGATAAATAGTCAAAGTTAATATTATAAATTAACAGTGTTAATAATTTAAAACTGGAGGAGAGTACATTTGATTTGCGGTTACCAATTTTTGCTTGTGTGCAGTACGCAAACCCCCCCCCCCCCTGTAACTTGACTCATCTCTCTTTTTTTAAAAAAAAAGATTTAGATACAACTTAGGCTTTCTTTGGATTGAAGGAAAAAAAATTTATTTCTATATTTTTTTATGAAATTTAACTGATTTCTGTAAAATTTCTGCACAATTTCTATGAAAACCCTACATTCCAAAGGTGCTCTTACTCCTACCTATCCTCGGCGCGGCGCCCGCCCTGAGCGCCTTTTCAAAACCCAAAAAAAAAAAAAGGATTTAGGGTGTGTTTGAATTGCTGTCAACAATTACCTTTCCAAATTTTGGTGAGCCATTGAAATTTGGTTGTCATTTGTTTCTTAGCCAAAATTTAGAATACCAAATAAAATTTGGCAACACCAATGAAAAAGCACAGCCAACGTTGGCCAAAACGGGGGCGCCAGAAACGTTCGCCCGCATCTCTGGTTACGTTGCCAAAATTTCAATGCTGATGTGGCGCTTACTTATTGGCTGCACAAATTCGAAATTATTTGAATCAAAACACTTCAAATATTTATATCTTCTCAATAATAGTTCCGATTTAAAATTCGCTTTCACTGTTGGACTACTTATAATTAAATCTATAAAATAAGATTTCGCTGACTATATTTTGACATAAAAAATTATTATAATTTTTAGGCCCCACATATCATACAAACATCTTTACTTAAATATCGATATAGTTGCAATCAAATACTAGTTTCTTAAACGTCACCATCGATTTGGTAAAGTAATGATCCAAAGGCTTTTTCTCAACAAATAATTTAGAATTGCCTTTGATTTGGCTACACTAAATTTTGGTGTGGTTAACATCGGACACAATCCAAACAACCCCTTGGCGCAGCGCCGCCGCGCACCTTTTCAAAACCCAAAACCCAGGCTAAGAACAAGTGTCTCTGGTCGTCTCGGGCGTTCGACGCTCAGGCGAACTCAGAGTAAGTCCCGTCTCCTAACCCCATTTCAGGATTACGGGATGGTTTTTTCCCCTTTGATTTTGGTTCAATCGAGCACCCAAATCAAGTTCCCCACTTCCAGTTGCTAACCTAACCAGATCCACAAACCAAATCGAGGGGACAAAGCCTCTCGATTCTCTCTGTCTTTCTCTGTAGTGCTAGGTTTTCCCATGGCGAGCTTCAGAGGCATTGGGGAAGCAGGGCTTGAGGGACTTCTGAGCAGCCTCAAGCTCTCGAAAGAGGAGCGGAGGGGGGTACGAGGTGCGAGACGGCCGGCAGTGGAGAATAGGGACCACGCCTCTCACGCAGTGGGCAAGCTATTCTCCACCAAAGTGGCGAATGTGGAAGGTTTTCATCAGACGTTGGGGAAGATTTGGTGTCCGAACTTAGGCATCAAATGCAAGGAGCTGGGGAACAATCTGTTCTTGTTCACTTTTTTGCAGCCGGGCGGGAAGCGGAGAGCAGTGATGGAAGGGCCGTGGGAGTTTGGAGGCGATCTGCTCATTGTGATGGATTTCGACGGGAGCAAGAGGCTTAAGGACCTTACTTTCAACTATATTCCAGTCTGGATTCAAGTATTTGATCTCCCGTTGGGAAGGATGAACTTGGAGACAGGTATGGAAATTGGTAATAAAGTGAGCAAAACCCTGACGGTGGATGTAGATGAGGATGGTTCAGCAGTGGGAAGCTATCTCAGAGTCAAAGCTTGAAAAGATATCCGTAAGCCTCTTATGAGGCACCATTATGGAGGATATTGGTGGCCAGGGCGGGGAATGGTGTCCATTTCGGTATGAGTTTCACCCAAATTTTTGTTATCACTGTGGCAAGCTGGGGCATGTCGAGAAGGAGTGTGATGAGGCAGCAGAGCTAGGTGACGACATGGCTGCCAAGCAATATGGTGAATGGCTCCGGGCCACACCAGCGAAGTGGCGCTCCACAAGAGAGCATCGGAACCGATGGTCAGGTGGGGGAAGCTATGGAGGCAAGCAGGGCCGTAGCAGTGAGAGTGGGAAACAATCCTCAGGTAAGACCAAGGAACGCTCTATGGTGGCTTCGTGGAGAAGTGGGATGCGCCCTGATCCGGATCTGCAGGATGATGGTACAAGCCCGATCAAAAAGACAGGGATAAATGAAGCAACCAATGTAATGGAGCCGAGAGCGATCAACTTTGAGGAGAGCGTGGAGATCCCCGGGGTAGGGGAGGAGCAGATTGAGCAGGGGAGTGAGCTGTTGATGCAAGCTACAAATCATGTCAATACTGTAAAAAAGAATCTCAACAGTACTGTGCTGGGGGAGAGCCAAGTGAAAACAAAGGGGAAAGAGATGGAGATCGATGTGGAGATGCATGTAGCTGAGAAGATAAACAATGGTTTCTAAATTCAGGTGCAGGCAAAACAGAATTGGGGCAACTAGAGGACAAGAAGAAGAGATGCTCACCGGCCAAGACACCAAAAAGGGCTCGCACTTTCAAATGACGGCAGCGGGGTGCACCGGGGACTGTGATGGCAGTGAGGGCCTCCACAAACAAGAAGAGGTCTAGGGAGGATACTGGGGTTGATGATCCCATGTTGAGCTCAAAGAAGATAAAGATGGATGGGCATGTGGATGGTCAGGAAGCGAATACATGTGCGGATGGTATGGCAGGACGGCTCGGCCTGTCCTGCCTAGATAAATGAGACTTATAGCTTGGAATTGCCGGGGATTGGGGAATGGCCTGGCAATTCGTGGCCTTCCAGAAGTCCAGAAGGAGGAGGCCCCGGATGTTTTGTTTTTGGCGGAGACAAAACATAGTGATGACTGGTTGGAGTGGCTGCGGTGGAGGCTAGGCTTAACAAATATGGTGGCACGGGACAGTGAGGGCACCAAAGGTGGTCTAGCAGTATTTTGGCGGAAGGAGGTGGATGTGACCTTAAAAAGTATGTCCAAGTACCACATAGATACACTGATAAGAGAGGAGGATGGTTTTGAATGGAGATATACAAGAGTGTACGGGGAGTCAAAAATGGAGGCAAGAGAGAAAACATGGAGCATGATGCGGAACTTAAAAAATAGCTACGATCTCCCATGGCTGTGCAATGGTGACTTCAACGAGATTCTGTTCCAGCATGAAAAAGAAGGTGGCGCTCCGAGAGCAGAAAGACTAATGGAGCATTTTCGTATGGCCCTTGAGGAATCTGATCTCCATGATCTGGGGTATGTAGGAGACCTTTTCACATGGCGCAACAACCATCATACTGCCACGAGTTTTGTGAAGGAGAGACTTGACCGAGTTGTTGCGAACACAGCACGGCGGTATAAGTTTCCCCTTGTACGCGTGATTAATGGTGACCCTCGACATTCGGATCACTGTCCAATCATTGTGGATGTAGGGGAATGGGAGCGGAGAGGCTGGGAGGGACCACGGGAAGTTCTTAAGAAATTTGAAGCTCGATGGCTTGAAGAGGAGGATTGTGCGGCAAGAGTTGAGGAGGCTTGGGGTTCAGCGCTGATTGCTGGAGGAAATCTAATAGAGATGCAGGGTCTGGACCTAAAGGAGCTGTGGGAATGGGACCGAGAAGTTTTGGGGGTGTTAGAGAAAAGAGTAAAAAATGCAAAGAGAGATCTAGAAAGATGCAGGAGGAGGGGTATCTCTCAGTCTAATGTAAACTGTGAGCATGTATTAAAATATAAGCTTGAGCGCTTAGAGGATCAGGTGCATGTGTATTGGAAGCAGAGGGCTCATAATGTGTGGCTCCTTAATGGGGACCGCAACACTAACTTCTTTCATGCTTTTGCATCTGAAAGGAAGAAGAAAAATCATGTTAAAAAACTCATGGCAGATGGAGGCGAGGTGGTGGAAGGGGACCGGTTGAAATCTTTTATTTTTAATCATTACCAAAACCTTTTTATGTCACAGGGAGGCGGCGACATGGAGGAGGTCACAAACTGTATTCCCCATCGAATGTCTCAACAGGGGAATGATATTCTGTTGGCACCATACTCGGGTGATGAGGTTTAGACGGCATTGGAATCCACTGGTGACCTGAAAGCGCCGGGGGCTGACGGCATGCCGGCGCTGTTCTACAAAAAATTCTGGCATCTTATCGGGGATCGAGTAAAACAGGAAGTGTTGGCTATGCTCAATGGGAATGCAATGCTAGCATGGTGGAATGATATAATAATTGTGCTCATACCCAAGGTGAGGAGGCTGACAAAGCTAAAGGATCTGCGGCCCATTAGTTTATGCACAGTCCTTTATAAATTGATTTCGAAAGTCCTTGCCAACAGACTGAAGATGGTGCCTGACATTATCTCCCCATCTCAAAGCGCTTTTGTGCCGGGCCGCATGATAACTGATAATGTTCTCCTTGCTTATGAGATGACACATTTTCTAAAAAATAAGAGAAGAGGGGCAAAAGGGGTGGCAGCAATTAAACTGGATATGAGTAAAGCATATGACCGGGTTGAGTGGAGCTTCCTGCAACATGCGATGGCTAGGTTGGGCTTCCATGCTAAGTGGATCGAGTTGGTGATGAAATGTGTGACATCAGTCAATTATAAAATCAAGGTCAACACAACATACACAGACACCATTATCCCACAACGAAGGTTATGGCAAGGGGATCCCTTATCCCCGTACCTGTTCCTTATATGTGCTGAGAGGCTTTCAGGCTTGCTACAAAAAGCGGAGAGAGAGGGCCAAATCGTGGGAATCAAAGTGAGCCGTGTGGCACCTTGTGTTAACCATTTGTTTTTTGCGGATGACTCACTAGTTCTTATGAAGGCAAATGCGAGCGCTGCAACTGAGCTTCAAAGAATACTACAGGTTTATGAATTAGCATCAGGCCAGATGATCAACAGTGAGAAGTCCTCTATTCTGTTCAGGCCAAATACCCCTAGGCAGATAAGAGACCAAATGAGAAGTATTCTTTTTATTCCAAGAGAAACTAGGAGTGAAAGGTACCTGGGGCTGCCAGTGTCAATGGGATTAGCAAAAAAGAAGACCTTCTCCTACATTAAACAGAAAATCTGGTCACGGATCCAGGGGTGGCAAGAGAAATTGCTATCCAAAGCAGGCAAGGAAATATTGATAAAGGCAGTTGCACAAGCCATCCCTACATATGCCATGTCATGCTTTGACATCACTAAAGGCCTATGCGGCGAGCTTAGCACTATGATTGCGCGGTACTGGTGGAGCCAACAAGATAAAATGCACAAGATCCACTGGCTAAGGTGGGAGAAACTAACTCGCTCAAAAAAGAAAGGTGGACTGGGACCTTCACTTATTTAACCAAGAATGCTGGCACGACAAGCATGGAGGCTAATCACATGCCCGAATACTTTGTGTGCAAAAGTGTTGAAAGCAAAATATTACCCCAACAACAACATACTTCAGAGCCAACCAAGAGATGGTATTTCTTATTCTTGGAGGAGCATTCTGGTTGGTATGGAACTTCTAAAAGAGGGTTTGATCTAGAGGGTAGGGAATGGTGCTACCATCAACATTTGGTCTGATCTGTGGTTACCATGAGGTACAACACGACTCCCAGCAACTCCAAGAAGGAATTGTTTGTTGACTAGGGTGAAGGAGCTAATTAACCCGGTCACAGGACAATGGGATGAGAAACTAGTAAGAAATACATTTTGGGGGAGGACGTGGACATCATCCTTAGGATTTCGGTTGCTGAGGGGATGGCAGATTGGCCAGCATGGCATTTTGACTCCACAAGGCGCTTTTTTGTAAAATCAGCTTATAAAGTTGCTGTGCAATGTAGAGATCGAAGACGAGGAACTGATGCATCCTCTTTAGGCTCAGCAACAAATCAGACTTGCTCCTTCACTTGGCACAGAATATGGCAGCAGAAGCTTCTCAAAAAGGTCAATATGTTTCTCTGGCGGGTTGCTCACAATATCCTCTCGACTCGATGTAACCTGAAGCGAAGGGGAGTGAATACAGAGACAGTTTGTCCTGTGTGCGCAAGAGCAGATGAAGATTGTGGGCATTCTTTCTTCAAGTGCAAACAGGTCAAGGAATGCTGGAGAATGATGAACCTTGACCACATCCAGACAGACTTAATGTCAGCTCAGTCTGAAAGAGAACTAATGCAAAAAATTTGGGGCTATAAGCTTGAGGAGCAAAATAGAATCATCATCTTTCTCTGGAGGTGGTGGTGTGTCCGGAACAAGGCAAATGCCAGAGAATAAAAACTGAACACCGCTGAAGTTTGCAAGTCAGTGGAATATCATCTAAGGTACACTAAGCTTTTGAAGATAACAAACAAGGTAAAAGAGTCTAGGCAAGCTGTCAAATGGAAACCGCCTGAAGAGAGCTGGTACAAGCTCAATGTCGATGGCTCCTTCCTGTCCGAGACAGGCAGAGAAGGCTGAGGCTATGTGGCGCGTGATCACAATGGGGCTTTTTCTTGACAGTGGTGCTGGTCATTTGCAGTGGGCCCAGTCAGTTTTACAAGCAGAAGCAACAGCAGCGTTGGAGAGGCTGAGAAGGGCATCATCGCTAGGAATGTCAAGAGTGTTGCTGGAGACTGATGCTTCTGTTCTGAGGAGAGCGATCACTTCAAGGGACCTGGATCAAAGTCAGGAGGGGAGTTTGTTTAAGCAAATTAGATTATGCATGACTGAAGATTTTGTTTCGTGCTCTGTAGTAGTGTGCCCACGGGCCTGTAACAGGGTAGCAGTTTGTTTCGCCTCTTATGGTGCTTGCGCGATGCCGGTTGGCGAGCGTGTGTTCTGGTGTCTAACACCTAACTTTATAACTGAACTGGTGTCTGGCATCTGTCTGGACCTATTAGTTAATGACAAAGTTTCTTTAAAAAAAAACCCAAAACCCGCCCCCTCCTGATGCCTCCACCCCTCATTCCCCACCGCGAGTTCGCGACTGCCTTCGCTTCGTCCTCTTCGGGACCTCGCCGCCGGATACTTCCGACCGCGGGCGCCGGAGCAACCGTCCACCTCGGCCGCCGACTCCCTCGCCACCGTGGTACGGCTATCCGTCACGTGCGCACACCGCGTTCATCGATCCCTCCCTCCACTTCCTCCCGCTCCTTGCTGCAGCGATATTCTAAACCTAGACCCTTCGCCCCGCCGCTAGTCAACCGACGCTTATGTATCAGGGGGGCGCCGCTATCTCGAGTGCTTAACCAGCTCCTTGCGCGTAGGGTTCCTCGACTCGGCTTGCGGGGCTCAACTTAAAAATCTGTTCGATGTGGTCGGGTGTGGAAGTTGGATCAGGACTTGATCACGTGAATGAACAGCGTGCACGATGGATGGTAGGACGGGGAGATTTTTAGGGTACCATATTTTTGATTTTTTTTTGATAGTTTAGGACTCGGTTTGTGAGGTTTCGATAAATTGACGTCTGTATGAATGATACATAAAACTACTTGAGTGGATGATAGTTGTTCAGTGTTTCAATTTGTTTCCAAAACGACAAAATTTTGGTATGTATGGGGAAATGTTTTGTGAGCGTGGGGGATGGAATTCAGGTTCTTGAAAGCTCACGCCAGGCAACCTGTTATTGAATTATTTCGTTTGCTACTAAATTGCTAATCTCCATTCAGTCAATTTTGCTGAACAGCAGAGTATTTGGTTCTCATTGATTACTTCTTTTGCGCTTGTAGGATTATCCTATGTGCCGATCCTGCCGCCACCATGGCTGCAGTCTTTGTCCATCAGTTCAAGCCTTGACATCGTTCTTGTCATCATCATTGCCACGGCCATTGTCCGCCAAGGTGGACACAGATGCTGAAGCAAGGGCTGTACCAGCTTCCTTTCGAGCTGAAGGCACCATGACCATTCCAGACCTGCCCCTGGGAGACGTACGAACAGCTGCTGAAGCACCAGACTGCACTTCAGACTCAGCTGACGAGGAGGAATAGGAAGCCATTGGGGAGAATCTGCAGAGTGGGGCAATCTGCAGCGGTGGTGACCGCGGCAGCATCCCCTGCCCTGGCTGTAATGGATATGCCAAGGGTACTGGTGCCATCAGCACCACCTCATCCAGATGTAAAGCGTGTGATCTTGGAGTTGCTCGTGCTCCCTGGACCAGATTCTGGGAAGAGAACAATCTGCCTCATTTGCAACAGTGAGTCACCTACTGATGTGCCCCTTGTCCTCCCAGTGTGCTCCCATGTTTTTCATCAATCATGCATTGTGCCTGTCTCCGCTGCACCGCATCGCCATGCTGCCCCTCCTGCCATGCGCTTATCACCATCCCTGGCCCGAACAAGTCCAATTTCTTCTCAGATAAGCATGAAATTGAGGCACAGATGCTAGTGACGGCCATGCCTGACGAGGTGGTAGAGGCTGTTGGAGGATCTCATGGGTGGCTGCGCTCCTCCCTGAATAGGCTTTCTCGGAGGTTCTAGGGATGTTTCAGCAACCGTGCCACAACAGCGGTGGTGCCGGTGTGCTCACGGCGCACTGCTGGAAGCTGGGGGCAATGCTCGAGTGGCCACCTTGGAAATGATTCATATTGCATTGAGGAGCAGATGGCACCGTCGATTCCGCTTGGTGAAGTGGTATCAGTGGCTCCAGGGGGCTCTCGCAGATGGCTGAGATCTTTATTAGCTGCGCTTTCTGGGAGCTTAATTTGGTTCTCCAGCAACTGTTCCGACGCAATGGTGTGTTTGCTTCTATTCTTAATCAAACCGTAACAATACGGTAGCCTCGATTCATTATTCCTTATTCTTGTGTTTGCGAGCAAAATCTGCAACGAGAATAAGAATAACCATAAATAAATGCGCTCGGCCTAAAGAGGCCAGATGCAACGGTGAATCACAAAGATGGCTCAATTAGAGAAAAGGTTAGGTCAAAAAATTCCTGTTGTTATGATGAAAACCATATAATCTTTTCCAGCGGAATCGCTAAAAAATATGTTAACGCTCGGATAGGTCAACGTATGGAGAGCACTGGATCGTGAGGGTCGCAACGGACTGGATTGGTGAGGTCGTCTCGTATCGATTCGGGAAGAGATATGTATCGTGATTTCGTTGTGAAGAGCAGCTTAGATTTACGGGCAAATCTGCGATAATACGCGAAGAACGACTAGTTTACGAGTAAAGTAGCAAAGGCCGTCGAATCTCCATCCCAGGAGGGACCCCTTCAGGCGTGAGCGTCGTCAGACGTGCCTTAGGTCTACCGGCAGACTCTAAGACGTTATCTATGGTCATAGAGATCGATGAATGAACAGCATAGGAATTAAAAGAAGATTAGAGTTTGAAGAGATAAAAAGTAAATGAGCAATTTGTAGAATTAATTGGGTTACCTTTTCGATCAGCCTTAAACCTTTTTATATAGAGGTGAGATGGTCTTACTCTGTGTAGCAATAAATCTTATCAATTAAGAAACAAATTATATCTAATCTTTTATTAAAACTACTAAAAATAGATTTCAGGTATCGAACACTTCGGCACATTGTCGGACACTCTGGTGGGCAAAATCCTGGGTCTAGAGGAGCCTTACCGAACACTCCGATTCTATAATGGACACTCCGGTATAAGATACTACGCCATTTTGTCAGAAACCTCAGTGACGACTCGGACGTTTTTTGTTAAGTCTATAATCCGGTATTCAAATTAGATAATCTATATATCCGTTTCAATCGTCTCGGCGAGAACAACGTCTTGGAGCCTTGCTTCATATTCATGTTTTCTTAATCACTTTTTTCTTTAGTAGAATTTAGTTAAACTCTTCGAAAATATCTTATACATCCTGAAAAACATGTTAAAAAATAATTTTTGCGAAATAATTATTATTGAACAGAATTTAAATATTTTTTATCATATTTGGTCTACCAAATCGGAGCGTCTGGCTCGAAAAACTAGAACTTTTGATCTTTTTAAGATGCAAATTTTAGGTGTCAACAACCTACAACAAGAGGGCTTAAATCAATTCGATGGTTTGTGATTTATGGTGATTTTAAAAGGGGTGTAAGCTGCTACTACAATGTTTCAATTCCAGAGTTCCTAAACGACCCCTTATGATGATTGATGTACGTAGTATATGAGTTTGATTTGGTCTCACCTACAATTATTCTATCCCCCTCCCTGAGTACAATCAGAATATTTGCAAAATAAACTGTTCACGGGTATCAGATGCAATGAACTGGCAATTATGGAGAATTTAGTTTACCTCCTGCTGCCAGATGTCCGGCTTTTCCAGAAGCTCTACCTGGTACGAGTAAAATATTTTTTAAAACGTCTTTTTTAGATAATGGTAAACATACTAGTATACTACTAGTATCTTGTACAAGGTTGACCTTGCTCTGCTTTAAACACGACAAGTTCCAATTGAACTCTGCTAATAGTAATTGAATTTCACAGATTCTGAAGCATCTATTGCTTGCTAAGTGATTTTGAAAGAGATCAGTGCTTGTTAACTACAGAATAAATACTATAACTACCTGAATCGGGGACTAGTTCTTTGCTTGTTGCAGTCCTGCTTGGACTGCACCATTTCCCTTCATAAAAATTCAATTCACTACACAGTAGTAGCCGTCCTTCCCTCCATGTAGTTCCAAAGTTCAGGAACAACTGTTTCCCACTTTGTATTTTGTCTATACTTGTATTTCTCCATCTCCGTCTGTGCTTCGACCCCAGCATTATATATATCCTGCCCATACGCCTTTAGCGTCTTCAGTGTTTTATCCTCGGAACTCCTAATGTAAAAAAAAAAATGCATGAATGATAAGAGGCAATTTGGTATTGCTGTAACGAAATAATATTTGCATATTGCAAACATCCATCATTCATGCAGATCATTGCAGATAACAAGATAAAGGAATCCTTCCGATCCACGAGCAACATTAGAGACCGCAACACTGGAGTTGTTAGCTACTTATTGATGGAAATTTAATAATGGACTTTGCAAGCATAATGTTTGACATCTTCTGTTTCCTTTATTCATCAGCGATATAGCTAAATTTTGCAGCTCAAATAACACTATATGCGGACACGCAGAGGCAAGAAAGTTAATTCCGTAATAGGAATGATAAGAGAAAAAATCAAGCTGATATTACCTCTGAATGTCCTTTTTAAGTAAAATCAAACGTAAACTTATTTTTGGAAGCACTAAGTAGCTGATGAAATGGCGCCCCTTGGAAATGATACCGGCCGGCCGGCCAGTACCCTTTGCTGCCATCCTATAGACCCTTCTATTCCTGTGCCAGGCATGCGCCGCATCATATGATGAGCTGGTGCCTAGAAGCCCTTCCTATCAGTGAGTACAAACAGGATGGAGTCCGGTTCGTTTTGGGCAAGATTGTTCAAAAATATAGCGACCAAGCCTAAGCTCTTGTATCTCTAAGAAGAACAGTATGTCAAATGTCTGGAAAATTGTAAAGAACGGACACCATTCTATTTTGACGCAATTTACTTACTATTCCAAACTTTACATTACTATACCATTCTATTTTCACGCAATTTACTTACTATTCCAAACTTTACATTACTATTTACCTTTTTTTTTTGAATTTTTGAGATTGTGTATGGTTCCTACAACTCGGCCCAAGCGGGAAGACCTTAAACCACAACATTGCATTAAAAAATACCTGGAAATCAAGCTAAGAAATTCACAAAAGACATAGATCAAGGAATTAGATTCCCTTCTTGGACAATATTAAATAATCACATATTTAATCAAAAAATAATCACATATTCCTTTTCACTCTACATAGCAAAATTAGTATAACATAGCGCGTATCTCGCGACGCGACATTTGCAAGATATTGTTTGTTGCACCTGAACACTAGCTTTGTTATTTTTTTTTTTGAACAATGATATTTGCTGTACTATGCGATGGGACTTTCGAAGGAGACTGGATGAAATTAAACGGCGAGGCCTAGTGGCGCCGGTGCCCACAGCCCACCACATTGAGATGCTGCTAGCTCACCGCGCCAGTGGCCCAGTGGCCAGTGCCATATAGCAGGCAGCAAGACAAATCAGGGTCTTTTGTTGAGCTGCTTTTGATTTTTGAATTTTACAAAAGCTAAAATCTCAACATGAACTTTTATAAAATTTCTTTTGAGAAAGCAACTTTCTTTTAGTTTAAAAGTAAAAACAGATCTAAACTTACTTTTTGCCGGCTGTGAGCGTCAGTTTATATATTTATTATAATTATATAATTATAATTATGTTACATAATTATAATTATATATTAGGATTATAATTATATGTAATAATATAATACATAATAATTATATGTAATTATATAATTCATAATTATATTATAATTATGTAACATAATTATAATTATATATAATTATATATTACATAATTGTAATTATAATTATATATTATTATAGGTACAGTTATATAATATATAATTATAATAATATAATATAATTATAATTATATATAATACATAATTATAATTATATTACAGTTATAATTATATTCAATTTTATATTGCATAATTACATATAATTATACTTTCATTATAATTATATATATTACATAATTATAATTTTATTATAATTATGTATTTTATATAATTATATTACATAATTGTAATTATATACTATAATTATAATTATATATTACTATAATTATAGTTATATAATTATAATTATTATATATATACATACATTATCTTACAATTTCACAATCTCACAGCTACTTTACACTAAACGGCTTTTAGCTTTCTCACAGCTTATATTCTACAGCTATTTTTTCACAGCTCAACCAAACACACCCTCAGCGGTGGAGCTCCAAAGATGGCAGCCGCGAGTGCCAGCGCCACCACCACTGACACGACGCCAGGCACCGCACTGCCTATGAAGTTGCTCGTCAACACCAGCCCGACGCGTGGTGTTCACGGAGGCCAGGAAGTACACGGTCGACTTCCTCTTCTCCCTCTTGGCTGTACCGGCCGGCACGGCTGTGAAACTGCTAGGGAAGGAGTCTGTGGCCGGTTGCATGGGAAACCTCTACAACAGCGCCGAAAAGCTCGCCAACGGGCCCTACGTCCATTCGGGCGCGGCGAGGGACGCGTTCCTCTGTTGGACACAACAAACCTGCTGCTCCGTTTTTACTCCTTCGGCAGTTCCCAAGGCGACGAGACGCCCGACGAGACTCCACTGTGGCAGCGCAGGCGGCGACGTGTGACAGGCAACATGCGCAGTGCGACTGTGGACGTCGAAGTCAAAAAAGTGTACAATGCTATACAGTAGAGTAGTTGGTAGTTGTAATAATTTATTGCTGCACTTGCAGTGTGTGTATAAAAATTAGGAGGCTTTCCTCTAATAAATATAGAAGAAGCAAGGAGAAAGACAATTCACTCGGTCAGTTCGCGTGTGTTTGTCTCTGCTTTCCCGTTGCGCACTGTTCATCTTCACGCTTTAGGGGTCGAGAGTAAGTTTCAGGGGTCGGCTAGTTGTGTGCTGTAGGTGCAAGATCATTGAGAGACCGACAAGTGGTATCGGAGCCCACGTTGAGCACCAGCAGCGATGGCAGGCACGTCGGAGACTTCTCCAGTGGGTTCACCGGTGTGGGCGCCTGAGCGCTCTTCTGAGTGTCGTGGCCGCGCAGAGCGGCACGGTAGAAGGGACCACTCCGGGTCGAGCACGGTCGTCGTTCACAAGACTGTGAGAAAGTTTGGCGGTGCCACCACCTACCCCTACGCTTACACATACGAACTACTCCGACTGGGCGGTGTTGATGAAGGTGATGCTCCAGGCGCGTGGCTTGTGGGTCGCCGTTGAGTCCGAGACCGACGACGACTCGGAGGACAAGCTGGCGCTAGAGGCGATTCTCCACGTGGTGACGCCAGATCTCATCTCCATTTTGGGGAGAGCGAAGACAGCAGCGGAGGCGTGGGAGAAGCTCGCATCGATGCGTGTAAGATCGGACCGAGCGAAGAAGGCAAAGGTGCAGCTGCTCCGGAAGGAGTACGAGAACATCACGTTCTGTGATGGCGAGTCCGTGGAGGATTTCGGACTGCGACTCACCTCGCTGGTGGTGGAGCTAGCGGCACTCAGTGACGAGATCGCTTAGCAACGAGTTATCGAGAAGTACCGACGGGTTGTACCGGCGAAGTACGAAGAGATTGCTCTCTCGATTGAGATTCTGCTCGACCTCTCGAAACTCACGCTAGAGGACGTGATCGAGAGGTTGAAGGCGGTCGAAGACCGCGCCGCGGCAGCAACACCGGCAAGTATCAGCAGCAGGCTGCTGCTGACGGAGGAAGAATAGAGGGTGCGCTGTAGAGAGCAGGCGGGCAGCCCGTCCACCTCCGGTCGAAGCGGGCGTGGTAGAGGCAAGACAAAGAGTGGCAGACTCTCCCCATGCGCCGACGACGAGTGCCACAACTGTGACAAGAAGGGGCACTGGGCACGTGATTGCCGTGCACCCAAGCGCCATGACCGCGGGAGTCAGGGGCGCGCCCGCCTGGGTCGAGAGCGGAAGGAGAAGGCCCATCTGGCGAAAGAGGGCGAGCAAGATTCGCATTTGCTGTTGTCGCAGTTTTGTGCTCTCTGGAACGTCATAGAGGACGGAGAGCATCGTGAACTTGAGCTGGATGAGGTCCGGGCTCATGTTCACCCGGGAAGGAAGACGCCGTCGAGGACGTCTGATACCTCGATTCAGGGGCCAGCAGCCACATGACGGGCAACAAGGCGGTCTTCACAGAGCTTGAATCCGTCATCTCGGGGTCGGTCAAGTTTGGGGATGGGTCGGTGGTGAAGATTGAGGGACAAGGCACGGTGGTGTTCAGGGTCGGAATGGCGAGCACCGTGCGTTGACCGGAGTCTACTTCATCCCATGTCTAAAGACCAACATTGTGAGCCTCTGGCAGCTGGACGAGCGAGGGTGCAGGTATTGCTCGAAGACGGGGTCCTCCGCGTCAGAGACCGAGAGCGGCGGTTGCTGCTGAAGGTGAACCGCGGGAGGAACTGTCTCTACACCACCAAGCTCCAGGTGACACAGCCGATGTGCCTGGCGACGAGGCTTGGTGACGATGCGTGGCTGTGGCTTGGGCGGTTTGGCCACATCAGCTTTGATGCGCTGGCAAGCCTAGGTCGGCATGATATGGTGCAAGGCCTTCCCACGATTGAGCATGTCGGGGAACTGTGCAACACTTGCCTCGCCAGAAAGCAGCGGAGACAGTCGTTTCCATGCAAGATGATGTACCGTGCCGAGGGTCTTCTGGACCTCGTGCACGGCGACATGTGTGGGCGAATCACCCCGCCGACACATGGGGGTCGGCGCTACTTCCTTCTACTGGTGGATGACTGCAGTCGGTATATGTGGTTATGACAGCTCACCACCAAAGACGAGGCTTTCAGAGCCATAGTAGAGTTTTAGACACATGTTGAGACCGAGACGGGTCGAAAACTACGCGTGCTGAGGACCAACTGGAGTGGAAAGTTTACCTCGGTGGAGTTTGGTCGGTACTGCGTCGAAAAGGGCGTGGAGCGACACCTCACGGCACCATACTCGCCGCAGCAGAATGGTGTCGTGGAGAGGCGAAACCAGACCATCGTCAGCATGGCCAAGAGTATGTTGAAGGCCAAGGATATGCCGGCGACGTTCTAGGGTGAGGCGATGAGCACGGCGGTGTTCATATTCAACCGCTCACCGACCAAAGCCGTAGCCGAGAAGATCTCCTTCGAGGCTTAGGCACGGGAGAAAGCCAAACGTGTCCTTCCTCAGGACATTCGACTGTGTGGCACACGTGAAGACGGTGAAGCCACACCTCGACAAGCTAGAGGATAGGAGCACCAAGATGGTGTTTCTTGGCTACGAAGCCAGGAGTAAGGCGTATCGCCTATATGACCCTGACTGGAAGAAGATGCATATCTCTCGAGATGTCGTCTTCGACGAGGCAGCAAACTAGAATGGTCGGGGACCAATGCCGATAGAGGAGAGGCAGGCTCACGGAGCTCCTCCTTAGAGCACTCCTCGGAGATAGAGGAGGTGAGCTCAGCTTCAGGAGGAGTTGAGCGTGGCGATGCCAGAGATCGGCGCGAACCGAGGTCGACAGAGCCAGAGGGCTCGGACAGTCGGGGTCGGCGCGATTCTGGATCAGCCGCACCGTGCGACTCAGAGTTGGCGGGGCAAGGCCTAGACTCTAGGAGTCGACGCAGGAAGCGATCGACGGGTCGGCGCGACCAAGGGTCGAGGTCATCGAGTCGGGAGGACTCTGACTCCGACGGTCGGCGCGACTCAGCTGCGACTAAGAGTCGGCGCAATGTCGACACTGGAGGTCGGCGGAGCCCGGGATCAGCAAGTCAGGAGGACTCAGATCCGACTGGGCAGAGCGGCTCCAGGTCCGCGGGTTGGCGTGGCCAAAGGTCGGGCGGTCGGTGCGGTGGCAAGCGGCGTGGCCAAAGGTTGGGCGGTTGCCGCGGCGGCAATCGGCGCGATACAAAGAAGGGAGATCGGCGCGATACAAAGAAGGGAGGACTCCAGCGTGACTCGAGGCCCGAGGGTCGGGGTCAGTGTGGAGGGTTGGGGTTTGAGGGTCGGCAGAGCGACTCAGACACCGCGAGTACAGGAAGCTCAAGGTCTTTCTGATCGGGGAGATCGACAGTGAGACCAAGGTTCGTGTCGCCACCTCCCGACCGCTCTCCCGACCTTGATGCGACGCAGGACGAAGGGCCGCTGAGGTATCGGTCGATCAATGATTTGATCACCGACCCTCAACACTTGAGGTCAGGGACTCAGGTGGAACACAGCGCGAAGCAACTGCTGACGGTGACTACCGAGGAACCAAGCACGTTCGCAGATGCCAAACGCGACCCATGCTGGCAGAAGGCCATGGCAGAGGAGATGCGTTCAATTGAAGAGAACCGCACCTGGGAGCTAATGGATCCGCCGACCCGTTGTCGACTGATCGGGCTCAAGTCGGTCTTCAAGGTGAAGCGTGATACCAATGGAAAGCTGGTGAAGCACAAGACGAGGCTGGTTCCCAAGGGGTACGTGCAGCGAGGAGTGGACTTCGACGAGGTGTTCGTGCCAGTTGCGCAGATGGAGTCGGTCCGACTCATGCTGGCGTTGGCAATGGAGAAAAGCTGACAGGTCCATCACATAGACGTGAAGTCAGCATTCGTCAATGGAGAGCTAGCCGAGGAGGTGTTCGTAGAACAACCATCGGGCTTCGTTGAGAAGGGTGAATAGCTTAAGGTGCTCCAGCTGCGAAAGGCGTTGTACGGGCTTCGACAGGCTCCGCGAGCCTAGAACACTAAGCTGGACGCAAACTTAAATAAGCTTGACTTCACCAGGTGTGTAAATGAGCATGCGCTCTACACACGACGCTCCAAGGGGAGCACGCTGATCGTTAGAGCCTACGTCAACGATCTTATCATCACCGGCATCAAGAAGGAGGACATCGAGACGTTCAAGCAGTAGATGATGTCTCTGTTCAGGATGAGCGACCTGGGATTGCTATCCTACTACTTGGGCATCAAAGTGATGCAAGAGGGAGGAGTCATCAAGCTCTCCCAGTCCACCTACGTGGTGAAGCTCATGGAGAGGGCAGGCCTCTCGAAGTGCAAGGCAGCATAGATGCCAATGGAGGATCGGTTGAAGCAGTCGAAGAGGAGCATAGCGTCGACCATTGATGCGTTCTGATACCGAAGCATCGTCGGTGGGATGCGCTACCTGGTGAACACACGGCCGGACATTGTGTTCGCCGTGGGGTTTGTGAGCCGTTTCATGCAAGATCTGAGGGAAGATCACCTCACCGCTGTTAAGAGGATCCTACACTACGTCGCAGGGACACAAGGCTATAGAGTCCAGTACAGCAGGACCAGCGGAGGTTCACTGAAGCTGACCGGGTTCAGCGACAGTGACATGAGTGGCGACATCGACGACCGAAAGAGCACAACCGGTGTCGTGTTCTACCTAAGGCACAACCCCATCAGTTGACAAGCTCAGAAGCAGCGAGTGGTGACTCTCTCGACGTGCGAGGCGGAGTGCATCGCTGCGACGACAGCTGCATGTCAGAGTGTGTGGCTCTATCGACTATTGTGCGAGCTCTTAGGAGAGCAGCTGCAAGCACCGACTCTGATGGTGGACAACAAGTCCGCCATCGCCCTGTGCAAGAACCTCGTCCTTCACGACTGCAGCAAGCACATTGACGTGAGGTATCGCTTCATCCGTGACTGCGTCGAGAGAAAACAGATCGTCATTGAGTTCGTCGAAACCGATCGGTAACTCGTAGACACTCTTACCAAGTCACTTGGGCGTGTCTGATTCCTGAAGACTCGGTCTCAAGTCGACGTGATCAAGGTGGCTGAGGAGCAGCATGGTTAGGGGGAAATTGTTGGACACAACAATTTTGCTGCTTCATTTTTACTCTTTCAGCAGTTCTCAAGATGACAAGACACCCGACGGGACTCCACTATGACAACGCTGGCGATGACGTGCGACAGACGATATGCGTAGTGTGGCCACGGATGTCGAAGTCAAAAAAAAAGTGTACAGTGCTGTACAGTAAAGTAGTTGGTAGTTATAGGAATTTATTGCTGCACTTGCAGCGTGTGTATAAAACTCGAAGGCTTTTCTCTGGTAAATAGTAAATATAGAAGAAGTAAAGAGAAAGCCAATTCACTCAGCCAGTTCGCATGTGTTTATCTCTGATTCTCCGTTGCGTACGGTTCATTCTCATGCTTCAGAGGTCGAGAGTGAGTTTCAGAGATCAATCAAAGATCGGTTATGTGCTGCAGGTGCAAAATCATTGAGGGACATGCGTTTGCACTTCGGCAGGGGTTGGAGATTCTCAAGGCTTCACTGCAGTCCAAGACGGTGCACACTGATGTTTTTCTTGGCAAGAGTCCGAAGCCGCCGTCGATTTCGATGAACAACGGCCGCGGCACCAACACTTCGTTCAGCAACGGCACAAGACGAGAATCTCTCACCTGGCGTGCTTGAGCCATCGAGCTACTAGCTTCATCTGGCTTCATTTGGGAAATAGGAAATGAGAGATGGAATTGAGAATAAGATATAAATGGAAGATTAAGATTTAATGAGATAAATATATGAAAAATCTAGATGTGTTAGTTCGTTTCCCTATAACTCACCTTCTATTTCCAAATACCTAAACGACACCTCGGGTAATTGGTTGGTGTCTGTTGTGCTACTATGTAATTTGCATGCCTAGAAATAAGTGTACTATATACTCCATCTGTTCTTATTGGTTAGTTTAAATTGAATAGCCAGCAATAACAATTTCAGAAGGGAGGGAGAGTCCTAAATTGTCAAAAAAAAAAATATCGGTTATTGGGTTAATTACCTCATTGCCCCTACTTCGTGTTTTAATTGCACATTTGCTTCTAAATTTTCAACATGCACATTTGCCCCTGTTTTTCTGGAAGGACGCTACTGTCATCCCCTCTTCTGTTATCACTGTTATCTAAGTCTCAAATAAATAAAAAAAGAAAAAAAAGGAATTAACCTATGTAAATGACCAGGATGCACTTTATTCCTTGAGCTTTTTTCTGTATGCGCCGCGCGGGTGCTCCTGCTATCCCCTTCCTCTCCTTCTACACTTGATAAATTGCCATCTTTGTGTTGTTGCTACGTCGACAGCAAGACTCTTAATTATACACCATTGATTTTTAACATCAATTTTAACTATTCGTTTTATTCAAAAAATTTGTTTTAATGTGTAAAATTATTAGTCGTAATTTAAATTCCACTAATGATAAATCAAATAATGACAAAATTTTATATATTTGAACAAATTTTTTGAATAAAATAAATGATCAAAGTTAATATTAGAAGTCAATGGTGTCAATATTCTAAAATCGGAGAGAGTAATTCATAGTTGCAAAATCAGAGGACTTGAGAATGAATTCTGGTCCATCAACAACCATGTGACGGAACATTAGATCGTCTGTACTCCAGCATGTTCAGCACAAACCTCGCATGGAAGGTAAAGGCGGGGCAGAGCTTTCTTTTTGTAACAAATGGAACCAGGCTAATGAGCTCTTGGCGAGGACGCCGTGATGGAAGTCCTATATCGTTGGTAAGGAGTCAGAACTCAGATATGTACGAGGCAAACAAAAGAGACCAGACTATCTTGTGCACTGGTTGTAGAATTGTTAATCGAAGTTATATCACGAACAAGAACTGATCCTAATCCATAACAGCACACAGGGACATCAACTGGCGACGAGAGAATGATATTGGATAGAAAGTACCACGTGTAGGAGCATGATTTTTATGCTACACTCATCAAGATATTTACATTCTATGATACTATTAATGCTAGTCCAAAGCACTATTAAAATATTATTTTACAATCTGAACACCGATGCCTTTAAGCACAGGGGAAAAAAGCTGGATGATTGGCGCTTACGAGCTTTCGTTCTTCTCCCCTTTCATTGTACCAGAGGATGATGGTTCACCACTAGAATCTGGTGAGGCAGCTGCCTGTTGTGGTTCTTTCTTTAGAGAAGTGGGCATTCCTGAAACTTCCTGAGAAAAAAGAGAGCAAATGATCTCTGTTAGCATCATATGAGCCTTGTGGATCACAGCAAGCATCAAGAAAATACTGCACTGATAAAGGGAAAAAGAATAATGGCCAGTAATCATACCCACACTTTAGTCTTTACGAAAGGAAAATGCACATTAAAAGAACAAATTAACTCTGCGATATAAAGCTGTTACACCAACTGAAAAGCAAGCAAACTGGAACATTGAAACAATTTTATGCAGTTTACGGACTAATTAGTGCAGTCGCTTATGTGCTGATCCACAATTCTATTGACTTCAGCTCATATCTTACAAGGGATAAACAACTTCTGCATCGGATATTCTGAACATCAAGCAACAAATTTGACAAATGTACCACACTATTTTTGTCTTATTCCTCCCACTTAAAAGTTGTGTTGTTGAGGAATACTTCTGCACTGTATAGCGTAAACATGATCATTATTTCAGTGCCTTTGTTGTTAAATCACCTCGCAACAAAATGAAGATTGGTTTCCTGACCAAACAGGACAGAAAACATAAACCTCCCAATCTAGTATCTACTGAGGTAATCGCTGGACAATTGGGACCTCAAGTGTAAATCTGAACTTGAGTTTCAAGAAGCAAGATCAACAAACAGATCAGCTAATTCCATCTCAGGCCAGAAGTAAGAAGCACAATCATTGACAACAGTGCAAGTGTGATGAAGATTCACTGCCACTGGCAGCATTGAGCAGCAGTTGTGCAGCATACATAGGACTGAGTTCTGAACTTCGTTACCATACCAAAAGCCCCACCCTGCTCCTGGTTTATCCAGTTGTTGAGTCTATCCAAATCAAAACTATATTTTTTTAGAGTATTAGACTAGATTAGTAAGGAAGCCCCAATTTGAAGGATTAGGCAGGAAGCATCATCGATCAAGGCAAGTAACACTGCCATCACATCTCTCCTAAGCTATATCATGTACTACCACCTAGTCACTGAGGTTGCAGAGCTTGTCTGCCATGACTACAGCGTATGCAAAAAAAAAAAGGAACTACAATTAAAATTAAGATACTAATTATACCTTCATAAGGTGCAGCCTGAGATCAGTTGGGCGAACGTCCTCACCAATGCACACCATAACAAATTGTGAATAGTGGAAAAGAACATCAGCAGCAGCTTGCTTCTTCTGTTGAGACTGCAACGCATAGCTCAACACAATATCATATATCAGCATAATTTCAAGCAATTTAAACTACAAATACAAATATTCTTAAAAATTGAAAATATCTTTCGCTGCTCTACTGCCACACAGTACCCCTACTCATACCAATACTTCTGTGTACATTTCTTCATCCATCTTAATATTTTGTATGGCTACACTTTCTTGTTTTTTTATCTTAATTCTTATTATTCTCACAATTATATCTATACCCTAAACTATACTGTAGTAAAAAAGAAGTTTAATAGCACAATAAGATCACTTCTGCACCCTATATGAAGATTCATAGCCGCTTAAAAGCATTGACAAAAAAACTCAATGAACTTAATCTAGGACAATGATGTTAAACTAAAGGTTATTCCAAGCCCTTCCCAGACTTCGTCAAAACAAAAACAATCTATGAATGTTGTGCTCGTGTAAGATGTCATTTTTCACCAACAAGAAGACAATCGAACTCTCCGTACTTAATTATAGTATTCGTTGCATATGTGGGTTGTATTGTCATAACGATCAGCATGTGCTCAACTAGCACATTTGGTTCTCTTCTCTCCAAAATGAGGAAATACAGCAAGAGGAACAGAATAAGAAGTGTTCAATTTTTTTTTCTTACTTCGTAATCATCCTCAGATGTCACAGAAGTGCTTCGAGCCGCCATTCTCAATTTATCTTCCTGCACCCTGTCATTAAGAGACGGGAAAAAATCACAGCAAGATCGGGATTAGCCAGGGCCGCGAAGATTCAGCTGAATTCCAAGAAAATCAACGAAAATTAGATGAATTCCAAGAAAATCAACGAAAATCAGCTGAATGTTGGCATACGACAGACAAATTCGCAACATGGGGTGTGTTCAACGGGAACGGCGATTTATATTCGAGGGTTTGCCGAGCTAGGGTAAGGTTAATTACCACCGAGAGACGAGGAATTCAACACAGGACCTGATGATTTCCACGCGAGGCCGTTCCAGTGGGAGGGGGCTGCGTCTTCCGATTGCCGGAAGAAACAGGTGCCGGAGTAGAGATTTGTGGGGTGGGGGGCGGGGGTGTTGCGCGGATGAGGCCGGGGGCGCAGGAGGACGTACAGGCGGCGCAGGCGAGGAAAGACGGACCGAGGATGCGCGGCTTCGGGCGGGGGTCAGGGGCTTGGTAGGGACTGCCACAGATGGAGGCCACGCGGCAAATCGGACGGTCCTGGTTTGCAGAGCTCAATGGTGACGGCAACAGGGGAACCGGGTCCTCTGCGGTGGTGAATAAGGCGCCGTTTGGAACAGAGGAACCGGCAAAAGGAAATTTGACGAAAATCGTTCCTGAACGAGCGGCATTGTTTGAAACCAAAAATATCAGCCACCGTTTCGAAGGAAAGAAAGAGCCCTCTGAAAAGGAACGAGCGGCATTGTTTGGAACAAAGAAATGTCAGCTATTTTCGGAGAAAAAGAAGAGCGAAGCAACTATTTTATGGGAATAGAAAAATTCACTCCAACTCAAGAGAATGGCGCGCCCGTACTCTCTCGCCCTCCGCGCTCCTCTCTCATCTCCTGTCATGGCTCAAGTAGGAATAAATCTTCGACGCAAGAAGTCCCGTGACGTGCTCTTTCATTTCTCTCTCCTCGTCAAATCTGTGAAAAGTTTATCTCACAAAAAAGCTCAACTTCGCGGATGTAACACTTGATCCCGCTAGCTCTCTCATTCCTCAACCAATTTTACTATCCTTCAAGGCCTACTAGTGCTTCGAATTGTTAGAGGCAAGAGCTCCAAAGAGCAACAATGATGCTCAACTGTTTTTATTATTGCCTCCGTTGATTACAACGGAGAAGAAAGGAGCTGTTCCACCAACAGGTGGGCCTTGCAAGGTCATTTTTACTAAATTGCTCCACAAACTCAGTTGAATGAGTACCTTATTTGCCCATTGTAATTTTAAATAAATACATGTAGGTATATCGATCAACCTTCACACTATCAGAAGGGATCTGCAATTCAATAACCCGAGTGACACGGTACCTTAAATTAGGACGGTAGCATTCTTCTGTTCAAAGGTACTGTTCATAAAAGAATTAATGTTTATTTTTTCTGTAGCATCATATCTATACCTTTTGATTTTAGATCGGACGGTGAAAAAGAGGTCCAAATTCCTGCTACTGTAGCCTCCTTGAATTTTGTTCTCCATTGCAGATCGCGAGGTCTGCTGATGAACAAGGTGTAGCAGGGTAAAAAAAGTATATGAATTTAAAATTCAAATTTAAAGGAAAAAGTATATGTATTGGACATAAAAAGTGGTGAAGCGGTTTCATATTTTTATAGAGATAGCAACTGGTCAGATTTAGGCTAGGTAAAGCAAATACTCACCCGAGACAATATGACACGCGCATGAGATCTCAAACCCGCACCATTCGGATTTCAGGCACCTATCGGGCGCATAGCTGAGAGCAACAGCTTGGACAACGAGGCCAGGCGCACCGGTGGCAGGGTGCGGGGCAGCGTGGTGGAGGAGCGGCCGGCCGGGGATATATGATTGGCCGCTTCAGATTTCTTCCATGTTTTCAAGTTTTTTATACTTTTTTACACTCAGAGCGCTAAGGGCCGGGGATATATGATTAGCCATTTTAGATTTCTTCCATGTTTCCAAGTTTTTTATACCTTTTTACACTCACTAGTAAATGTATACGCATTAACATGGATGCTCTATTGTGAGATAACTCTGTCACACACAATAGTGGACGTGCCGCCCCACCTGTAGTTAAAATTGATAATATAAAATAGCTTTAACTTGCATGTAGTACTAATTTTTTTATTATAAAACTAAATATACATGAACAAATGGAACTCAATGAAAATTTGTACTAGTTCACTTTGAGCTTAATGGAAATTTTTAGTTCGATTTGAACTTAGTCCAAATTGCATAGACACCACCCTCCCAAAAAAAACAAGTTTGAACATCTTCCACACATTTCCCAAATATTGTTTTTGCACAAAAACCAACATGATATTTTATATATTGAATTTTTGTTCTTCATATTTGTTAAGTCATAGTGGTTTGGCTCTATGTCACAGCCCGTGGCCGCCCGCAAGTTGGCTCCGGGACGTGAGCGTGGACAAGGTGTCGCCGACGAGCGAGACGGATGACGAGCTGCCTGGACGGTTTCCTTCATGAGGAAGATAGATAGCCAAGAAGGGGATGAACTCTGTTCTGAATGTTTCTGTCCTCCTCTTCTCTCTCGACCGCTCCGTGGCTTTATCCAAAGATGAGAAATGTAGCTTAGGCTGTGGTGGGCTCGGCTCGAAGCAGCGAGGCCCACCCTAACATTGGGACCGGGTGTTACACTACTGCTTGGCCAAAATGTTGCTTGTCCCCAAGCAACACGCTGATCTGCAGAATTGGCTTCCCTGTGTTCATTCCCAGTTGCCCATTGTCTATCAAGAATCTCCACATCCAACCAATCACCAATTGTATCACATAATCGGAATTTACCAGAGTCCCATTGCCTCCTTGGTTGATTTGTCTTGCTGCTCAAACTGACATCACCGCACCACCATGGTGATAATCCTGTGAACAAGAAAGAAACATACACTGCCTCCTTTACAAGCTTACATGGCATTATATCCTTATACTGCAAAGTTTTGTCACTGAACTTGTTCCATGGTCTAAAATTACCTTCTAGCAAATAATATGCTGCACCAAATTAATATTTTACCAGCCTAAGCCTTTCTGTCACATGTTCACCTAGCTCGACATATAAGGATGCACCATCATCATAAGGGCTATCCAGAACCAAAACATTGTCAAAACCTATCTCAGCAACTGTAGTACATTTCACATTGTTTAGAACCCTTGCTAGTTGTTGCAGTAAGTCACCATTTAGGTCTAGGCTCACGGGCATCTCAACATTATCATTTGGTTCTCGTGAAGGACTATCCCCCACAAGCTTTGCATGGACATTTTATTGAACACTTCATTAGCAGCACTTTTGGACACTGATGAAACCACAAATACAGCCAGCTCATCTGCCACCCCTTTCTCAACCGCATTGGAATGCTCATGCACCGAATCAACAAGCTCCATTGGAATTTCACTAACATGAATCTCAACCATGCCGTCTGGATTGGCAGTCGGTTGAAAGTCCCCACCAATAACAAACTCTTCACTTTGAGCTAATTGTTATAGTAAACCATGACACAACTCACTGTCATGTGATAAATCCTCATCTCAAATAACCTTGTTAGGCATTTCATCAAATAATGTGAGAGGAATACCTTCAGGCAACACTAAAAAAGCATTACTATACTCACCGCAGCTGTAGGAACCACGGCCGTTGCTGCTGCCACGGTTGCTTCTATCGAGGTGGGAACCACCGGTGAGCGTGCCGAAAAGGCTCGGGATGGTCACCGCAGCGGTAGTGGCACCGACTCTACCGCCAAACCGATGGAAGGGTTGGGGAAGCTCACAACAGAGGGTGCAGTGCCAAACAATTTAAGAGTGGTTCCACCGGAGGAGGCTGGGCTTGCTCCAAAGAGGGGCGACACTAATGCGGCTGAGGAGGATTGATTGGATGAGAACCTAGTGGATCTAAAGCCGAAAGGGGAGGGAAAAGAGGCAGCGGTGGAGGCAAACGTGGTGGTGGACAAGGCCCCAAACAGGAAGGAACCGAAAGTGGGAGCGGATGAAGATGCAGAGGAACCTGCGGCAACCGAGCCGCTAGAACCAAAGGGGAACGCCATGGACTCCTACACCTACACTCGAAGGAAGATAAGGCTCTGATACTAACTATCACAGCTCATGCCCACCAGTGAGCTTGCACCAGGACGTGAGCACGCGGGTGGCTATCGCCAGCGAGCGAGACAGACGAGTTTCCTTCGTGAGGAAGATAGCTAGGAGGGGAATGAACTCTGTTCTGAAAGTTTCTGTCCTTCTCTTCTTTCTCGACTGTTTTGTGGCTTTATCAGAGATGAGAAATCTGGCTTGCTATGGTGCGCTCGGCCTCGAAGCAGCGAGATCCACTCTGACATTGGCTCTATATAGTTTGACAATGTGTTTAGCCAAAAATACACTACTTTTGGTGGACTTTTACTTAAAAATAACATATCGTTGGAATTAAACTAAGTCATTAGATGTTAACAAAAAGATTTGCAAACAAAGTTCAAATACACCCATACTCAAGCTTTTTCCCCCCTCGAAAGATTAAGTTATCCTTGGAGACAGGGATCGTACCAAATCGGTTTCACTGATCAAAATGGTTTCACATGAGTGCTTCTTGGTTTCACCGATTTATTCGTTAGTTCTAAATAGTTTTTAAAAAATTAGATTTTTTTTTTTGTAAATCGTTCAACCATCTAAACCACACCGGTTTCATTGGTTTTTCTAAAACTAGTCTGATATGAAATGGTTTCTGTTAACCATGAATCACTCAATCGGTTTTATTAATCCACTGGAAGGCACCGTGAATGTGTTGTTTGCACTTGTGAGCAAGGTTTCAAAAATCATTTAGGTGTTGAAAACTGCGGTTTGACTAAAAAACAGCTACAGTAAACCGTAAAAACTGAGCAAATTCGAAAATCAATTTTTTTAAAAGAAAATCGGTCGGTTTTACTGGTTTACTGTTTTTTAATTTGAAATTAAATCGGTTCGAACGGTTTTTCACTGGTTTATCGGCCGGTTTGATCGGTTTTCAAATTTCAATTTTTTTGAATTTTCAAAATTATTTGAATTTATTAAACTGAAAATCAATACTAGACTGGTTTCACTAGAAGTAAAAAAAACTACCCGGTTTTGACCGGTTTCTGTAAACCTGGCTTGTGGGTGCGGCTCCTGCAGCACCAATGCATTTTGCTACCATCCACGCCGGCAGCGACATCGGCAGCCCAGACAAGCTCTCAATCAAACACAGCTGACAGCCCATGCCGCTTCGCAGAACCGGAAGCGGGCCGCGGCCGCAAGCTCGTCTCCTAAACCCTAAGCCGCCGGCCAGCGGGGAGGGGAGCCGCAGCCGCGTTTCATTTGAATGGGTGACGGGTGCTACTAAACCCCGAATTCTCTTCTCTCCCCGCACCCAACCCTAGCAATCCTCCCGCGGCCCCGGCGCTGACCGCCGGCCTGCTCGTGCGTACCTTCTGCACCCCCCGCGCGGCGGCCAAGATCTCCCGGGGCTCGCGCGGAGCGGGGATCCGCTCGGGCCTGGATTGATTTCTCCTCGACGCGGTAACGAACCCTAGTTTCTCCTCTCTGCTTGGATGATTCTCTCGTTTCGCTCCGCGTGATCGCTTGGCTTTGTTTATTGCGTTGTTGTCAGTCGGTTCATTTGGCCGAGGATCCGCCTTTCACTGCTTGTGTCGTCGTGCAGCGCCGGTAGCAGTTCGATGTGTGATTTAGTTAGTCAGACCCTCACCCTGTGGCACGTTTTCGATATGAGTATATGTCCCTAGTTAGTCAGACCCTCACCACGCAGACTGACTGGTGTGTCTGCGTCCTAGGTGCCGTCTTCCTTTTGTAGTAGCGTTTTTTTGGGAACCTTACTTTTTAGGATTGTGAAGTTTAATTTTGGATTTGGTTGATTGGCAAGTACCACGAGAACTAAACTGGTATTGGAGGAGGGCTTACAACCTCTTTGCCCCAATCCATTCAGTGCTCGCATTTGAGGAACCGATATTAGGTGTATTTGCCGTTGCAGCGGGCAGCAAATTTCCATTGATAATGTAATAGTGGATCTTCTAGTGTTGTGTACTATTGCTAATGTTATCGTTGTATCAATCCATCGATCTGGTTTTCATTCTGTGTGTGTCAGTTGTACTCTCTCTATCCCAAAATAAGTGTTTATCTGGGTTTAGTCAAACTTGTCTTTGACCAATGATTTTTATAAATATAAATTATTTTTAATATATATAAAATATATATTATGAAAGTAATTTTTATGAAGAATTTAAAAGTACAAATACTAGGTTTTTAAAGTTAACCAAATCTATAGAAATCGTTGATCAAAGACAGATGGCACGAAACCCAAACAAACACTTATTTTGGGATGGAGGTAGTAGTCTCTTTTACATGTCAAGTTGGTCAATTGTTTTTATTGGGTTGTGACTGAGTATCACTTAGACCAACGAGGGAATAATAACATCAGAGTTTTTCTTGCCACAAAAGATAAGGTGTTTGATCATAGTGTAGTATCCTGTTGCCACCCTGTTTCATACAGCTGGCCACCTGTGTTCTGAAGTCCAAACTCATGAGCATGTTGTTTCTAAGAGTTAAGCTGGGTCGACATAGCCATAAATTTAGAATTGATTTCCATTCTAACATTCTGTCTGATTGATTTACTCAAGATTTTTATACTATTAGCATGATGACCTGTTGACCTTGCAAATGTTCCCCTGTAGTTTCTTCATCATCCATTGGTACCACTGTTTCATGGCTATCCCTTTTATAGTGTAGCTTTACTGGTTGCTGTGTTGCTGTGTTTTTTCTTTTTTTAATGTGTCTTATATGAACTTGTAGTTAGCTTTCATCATGTTTGCATTATCTTAGCTTTGACTTGCTCAATCAATTCTCAAGACATTGTCAATCTGGTAGCTTATTTCAACTGTTTAACTGAGAAGCTTGGATTGCTGATGTGTCTAAACAGTTTCAATACACATAAGGGGCAGCCCGGTGCACATTGGGTCTGACAACTATGGTCTTTTGTAAGCACCCTTTCCCTACATATCTGCAAGAGGCTGTTTCCAAGACTCGAACCTGTGACCTCATAGTCACATGGAAACAGTTTTACCGCTGCGCCAGGGCTCCACCTCCAATGGTTAAAAATTACAAATCGCATGCTTATATAGCACAACGCAGTCTTCTACATTATTTTGTTTGACTAATATTGAAGATGCCAGTTTAAGCTAGGTTGAACTGGTTCAGTGACCATTTGGATTTTTTTTTACAAACCATTTGGATCTGAGTGTTGTGGATTCTGGTTTTAGATACTTGTGTAACTTCTTGCTGACTGCTAAATGTTCTTTGATGCAGGATAGGGACTTTGATACAGCCATGGATATCACTCAGATTCTGCTAGCTGCTCAATCTCCAGATGCTAACCTTCGCACAGCAGCGGAAGGCAACCTCACACAGTTCCAGGAGCAGAATCTGCCTAACTTTCTCCTCTCCTTGTCAGTAGAGCTTTCAAATGATGAAAAACCTCCTGAATCAAGAAGGCTTGCTGGTATTATACTTAAGAATTCATTGGCTGCAAAGGATTCTGCAAAAAAAGAACTGCTACTTCAACAGTGGGTCACTGTGGATCCATCTATCAAATTGAAGATCAAGGAGTCATTGCTGTTAACACTAGGATCTTCGGTCAATGATGCAAGGCATACCTCATCTCAAGTCATTGCCAAGGTTGCATCCATTGAAATACCACGCCGAGAATGGCAAGACCTTATTGCCAAATTACTGGGTAACATGACAACTCTGGGTGCATCTGCTACTTTGAAGCAAGCAACATTAGAGGCATTGGGTTATGTCTGTGAGGAGGTATCTCCTCAGCACTTGGAGCAGGATCAAGTGAATGCTATTTTGACTGCTGTGGTCCAGGGAATGAACCAGACAGAGCTGAGGCCTGAAGTCCGTCTTGCAGCAGTTAAAGCCCTGTATAATGCTCTTGATTTTGCTGAGAGTAATTTTGCAAATGAGATGGAGAGGAATTACATCATGAAGGTGGTGTGTGAGACTGCTGCATCTAAAGAGGTGGACATCAGACAGGCCGCCTTTGAATGCCTTGTTGCAATTGCATCCACATATTATGCGCACTTAGAACCTTATATGCAGACCATATTCAACTTAACTGCTAATGCTGTGAAAGGAGACGAGGAACAAGTTGCACTTCAAGCTGTTGAATTCTGGAGCACTATTTGTGATGAAGAGATTGCACTCCAAGAGGAATATGAGGGTGCTGATGATGCTAACTCTACTGTGCATTTTCGCTTCATTGAGAAGGCCCTCCCGTCACTTGTTCCGATGCTGTTAGAAACTCTGTTGAAGCAAGAGGAAGATCAAGACCAAGATGATAATGTATGGAACATTTCCATGAGTGGTGGAACATGTCTTGGACTCATTGCTAGAACTGTTGGTGATGCGATTGTCCCTTTTGTGATGCCATTTGTTGAGGCCAACATCACAAAACCTGATTGGCATTGTCGAGAAGCAGCTACCTTTGCATTTGGTTCTATCCTTGAAGGCCCTTCTGTTGAAAAACTTACTCCACTAGTCCAATCTGGTCTTGATTTCTTACTCAACACAATGAATGATCCAAACAGCCAGGTAAAAGACACTACTGCATGGACTCTTGGGAGAGTATTTGAGCTTTTACATTCTCCAGCCAGTGCAAATCCAATTATAAATAATGCAAACCTTCCTCGTATCATGGCTGTGTTGCTTGAGAGCAGTAAGGATGTTCCAAATGTTGCTGAGAAAGTATGCGGAGCAATTTATTTTCTTGCCCAAGGTTATGAAGATGTGGAATCCATGTCTTCTGGGCTCACACCTTTTCTTCCTAATGTCATTACTGCTCTTCTTTCAGCCGCAGATCGTGCAGACACCACTCATTTCAGGCTTCGTGCCTCTGCTTATGAGGCTCTGAATGAGATTGTGAGAGTCAGCAACATTCCTGAGACTTCAAGCATTATAAGCCAGCTGCTGCAGGAAATCATGCGAAGATTGAACCTTACCTTTGAGATCCAAACACTTTCTTCAGGTGACAAAGAGAAGCAAAGCGATCTGCAGGCTTTGCTGTGTGGTGTTCTGCAGGTTATCATCCAGAAGCTGAGCAGCTCGGAGGCAAAGCCCATAATCGCTCAGGCCGCTGACCAGTTGATGCATCTGTTTTTGCGTGTCTTTGCTTGCCACAGTTCTACTGTACATGAAGAAGCAATGCTTGCAATTGGTGCTCTTGCATATGCAAGTGGTCCAGATTTTGTGAAATACATGCCTAACTTCTTCACATACCTGGAAGCTGGTCTTCAGAATTATGAAGAGTATCAAGTATGTTCCATCTCTGTAGGTGTAGTGGGTGATATTTGCCGTGCCTTGGAAGATAAAGTTTTGCCCTTCTGTGATCGAATAATGACTGTTCTTCTCAAAGACCTATCAAACTCTACGCTCAATCGTTCTGTGAAACCTCCAATTTTCTCATGCTTTGGAGACATTGCTCTTGCTATTGGTGAGAATTTTGAGAAATATCTGCCGTATGCCATGCCAATGCTTCAAGGGGCTGCAGGACTACTTGGCAGTCTTGATCAGAGTGACGATGATATGGTTGATTATGGTAACCAACTCAGACGGGGCATTTTTGAGGCGTATTCTGGTATCCTCCAGGGTATTAAGGGACCAAAAGCGCAGCTGATGATTCCTTACGGAACTCATCTACTGCAGTTCACTGAAGCTGTTTTCAAAGATAGTAGCAGGTGCACCTAATTTGCGCTGCATTTTTTGTTTTCTTGTTGATTATCAACTCTTTCTTACTGTTATATGCTTATTTATTTGTCATCAGGGATGAGAGTGTGACAAAGGCTGCAGTTGCTGTCCTCGGTGATCTTGCAGATACACTTGGCCCGAGCTCAAAGGGTCTGTTCAAGAACAACCTCTTCCATATTGAGTTCTTGAGGGAGTGCCTAGAATCTGATGATGAAGTTAGTGAGATGGCGGCATGGGCTCAGGGAATGATACACCACGTAATGTCTTAATGCGGCATGATTTTTTTTTTTTTTTTTGTCTGTTGTAGGAGGTTTCCTGTATGGCTGTGCCAAGTCCATTTGCCACAGATGAAGGGTACCGATATACATGTAGCGTCCGTCTTAGAATCCATGTAGGCATTTGTGTTTTGTTGTATGTCAAGCTGATGTGCATCACATTAGAGACCGGGTGGATTCTGTTTGAGAACGTTTTGAACAGAACTTGTTAAGTTATTGTTGGTATTTTTTAGTGCTATTGATATTCTGCATTGCTTTTCATGCCCATCATATCAGTTTATTTTATTGGGTACTTCATCTGTCTCATAATAAGTGATATTTTTTTTTACTATTTGTCGTATTAAAAAGGTTTAAGAAAATATAAAAATAGATAAGTAATGCTTAAAGTATTTGTAATAATAAAGTGTTTCATTATAAAATAGATAGATAATATTTTCATAATTTTTTAATAAGACTTACCAATTGATATAAAGTCTAGAAAGACAATTCGGGAGGAGAGAAGCCGCATCCGAACAGAGTATTAGGTTGTGCTGTGTTCAATATTTATATCTGATTGATCCATGTGAGCATAACTGCAGTGTTATGCTAAAATTGTTTCCACATTGTTTAAATTTTTGTAGGTATCCACATCTGAACTTTGTTTCATGAAATCGTTCTGAATTGTTTGTGTATATGCAAAAACCTGTGCTTGTGAAACGTGTTGGACATGTAAAAACTTTTTATTTCACCCCCATCAGTACCTCACAAGCATACAACAACTGCAGGGTGGTCTGCTCCTGCACATACTGCAGTTAACTCGTTCATATACACAGAAGGTTACAACTTTCACTGCACACAAACTATAGACAAAAGATTTCTTTGTAATGTCTAATAAACAATAAGCAGCTCTTGAGGGGCATTTAGACGAGATTGATCTAAGAATTTTAGAACTTGGAAAGATTTGGATCAACATCATTCTAAACATACTCTCAGTTGACCTCTGTGGAGATGATCTCCAGCTCTGCCCACCATAGCGGCGACACCTTTGGAGTTGCCGCATCCGGCGGCATGGCTGTGATCTCCCTGAGCTGCCTCGCGACCTCCGGCATGGTCAGCCGCCGCCTTGGCTCCCGGTCCGTGCAGCCCCTGATGACGCTGTCGAGCTTGTCTGCAGTCGGTGCATGGAACGTCCTCCGCAGGCTGGGATCCATGACGTCCCTGAGCTGCCGCTCCCCTCTCAGGTAACTCGCCGCCCAGGCCTCCAGCAGGCCGCCCTCCGACGCCGTGAACCGCCCGGTCATGGTCTCCAGCAGCACCATGCCATAGCTGCACACGACGCTCTCCTTGTCCGAATTCACCGGCGACAGGCTCGCGATCGCCGCCAGCTCGTCCCGGGGCTCGTCGCAGAAGAAGACGTCGGAGATCTTCGCGGCGAAGTCGTCGGTGAGGCAGATGGTCGAGGTGTCCAGCGTTCGTAAGATCTCCGGCGGGCTCAGCTGGTGCATGTGTTCCAGGCAGTAGGCCACGCCGACGGCCACACGGAGGCGCGTCGGCCAGTCCAGGTGACCGTCTTCTCTGACTGCACAGACAAACCTTCAGTGTTAGTAGTAATCTGACTACGAATTCCGCTATTTCTTGTCATCTGGATCAATTATTTTGATGCAAATAACAACAGTATGATTTCGAAATATTACTCCATTACCGTGGAGATGCTCATACAGTGTTCCGTTTGGAGCGTACTCGAACACCATCATCCTTGTGAACGGCTGCTCTTCCTGGCAATAGCCCAGCAGGTTCACGAAATTCTTGTGGTTTACTCTGGACAAGCTTGTTATCTGAAACAATTAAACAACACAATGGCCAATGCCATTATCAGGAAAGATGCATCAGCATCCTGTTATGCTGAAAAACTAAATTGGTCAGATTCATCATATATAACAGCAGCAGCAGTTACCTTCGTCCTGAAATGTGTTTCACAGTGCTTGGACCATTCTTTCGCAGAGCTCTTGGTCGTCGACACCACTGCAATCTCGACGCCGCTTGACAGCGTCCCCTTGTACACCATGTAATCCGACAAGGAGCCGATGACGTTGCTGAAACCCTCGCAGGCGAGCTCCAGCTCCGATCGCTTCAGGGAAGGCACACCTGCCAAAGCAGAACTCGTCAGACTCATTTCCATGAAGCGTTGCACCGACAAGGGATGGACTGAACTGAGCGGCACCTGTTACAAACGCTTTCTGCAGCTGGCCGCTCAGGCCGGTCGCCCACGGCCGGACGGTGACCACCTTGCTGGACCGGTAGCACAGGACGAGCAGCGCCACCGAGAGGACCGCAAGAAGGGACGCCCCTGCCGCAGCAATGATGTAGACAGGCCTGGTAACACCGGAGTGCCTCGCTCCAGCCTCGGCACCGGCCACCGCCGGACTGGTTCCGCCGCCGGACGGCACCGACGCGGGAAGCGGCGGCAACGCGATGCTGTGTGCAGGAGTTCTCGCGGGCCGGGGCTGCAGCATGTGCTTTGGTGCCACCGGTGAAGGTGCAGGTGCAGGTGCCTGCAACGGCGGCAAGCTCGTCGGCGGCGGAGCCTTCGCTGCCCATGGCCACGGTGGCCCCTCTGGGAACGACTGCTGCTTGTTCGGCGTCGAGGTGAACGCCGATGGAGGGTTGCTGGTTAACTCCGACCATCCCGCCTTACCGCCGAATTGGCCGGACCAGTATCGGTTCTGCTCCTGTAGAAATCTTCTGGCACGGTCACCTTGAATTACCCTGACAACGATCGGGAGCACGAAAAAAGGGTCATGTAAGCAAAAAAAATGTGAAGAGCAACAGGACGACTCGTGCGCTATCATCTGGGACGGAGTACTGCTTGCTGCCGCTTGGGTGGTGGTTCAGCTGTCTCTATTCCTGACAGCCAGAGCATTATTCCAAGATCGTCTTGTTCTATCTACTACAACTTGCCGAATGCAATTCGGGCAGATAAGGGTGCCGAATATTTGTGGACTGCTTTCGGAGATTTTGCAAACCTTTTAGCTAGGTGACCTGCATGGATTTTCAGTTGCTGTTCTCGAGTGAAAAGGGGAGGCTTTTCACTGAAGCTATACGGGCATGTCCATGAAGAGTCAAGCTAACCGTATCGCCTTTTCAAAATACGTTGAGAGAAAAAAAAAATCACCAGTAAATCCTGCACATCTCTTTGAGGAGAAGCCAGTATAGACCATGCAAAAGCCCAAGAAAACACTACTGCTACTCATTAGCAAGTAAAGCTCAGGATCAGCTCAGAGATCTCACCAGGCTGCGGAGTCGGAACCCCCACCTTCGCCTCTGTGAATCGACGTTCCTGCAGCCAAGCACGTATCAGTTTCTGAACCAGTGATTTGTGCGGCAAATCTCTCACAGGAAATAAGAACAGCAACACCCGATTCTTGACCAGCCATCTTACGCACATTACACACTCATAGTTACACGAACAGGGCAAGAAAGAAAACAAGGTCGATTATATACGCGCATACCTTTTTCGGCATGGTAGCATCTTCCAAGATCAGTGAGCAAAGGGAGCAGCAGCGCAGCCGCCGCCACCACACGCCTCCACTTCTCCATGGACACAGCGCAGGTGGAAAGGAACCTCACGAGGTTTCTACGAAGACCACACACATGACCCTGGCGAGAGGTAGAAGAAGAAGAGACTTGGGTGCGAGCGAGTGGTCTCCGACAGAGCCGTGGACTCGGAGATGGCAGGAGAAACGGAGGAGAAGACCTGGGTCGCGTCGCCCAGGGAGTCAGGACATCTGGTTTGCAGTGGAGTAATAGAGTCCCGGGAAGCAGGGCAGGGGAGGGCGAAGGAGAGGGGAGACCGGGTCGCCACGCGGAGGGGGGCAGGGGAGCCTGGGAGGTGGTGGTTTCTGGTGGGCGTGACCACCGTCGCGGTGGTGCACGCAGCCACACCGCCCACGGCACCCGCAATCAATTCCGCTTGGCTCGAGCACCGATTTTGGTTTCTGTATGGCGTTCCCGAAGCAAAAGGTTTTCGTCGGGACTTGGGAGGTCAGAGGAGGAAGCGCCTTAAATTTGGGTGCTCTTGATTAATATAATTAATATATAAATTATATACTACGGAAATATTTTTCATGACAATTTAGAAATATAAATTTTATATTAATTAAATTAATTAAATATATATAAATTATTGATCAACGTGGTAGTTAATGAAAGCTTGAAATAAATTTTTACTGGGACAAAGGGAGTCACGATCTCAGTGAGCAATTTTATTTTTTTGCTAAGTCTCTGCATGTTCTTTTGCCTAGCTAACTGACTGTTATCAACTTATCGTCTGAAAAAAATCATTGAAATGTGGTTAGGAAATCGTTGAAAGATTAAAGAAAATGGCCATTAGCTAGTTAAACTTGTACCAACAGTTTTCACTAGTAGGTGGCTAACCGTTTTATCTTCAGTAGTATTTGTAACAAGTGGCACATACATTTTTCTAGTACAAATTGACATGTCTGATGGCCATGTGACCCCAACCTATTTGGAAAGTTCCTTACTCTCTTCATTTTTAAATTAGTATTGCTATATTAATTTTAGTTTTCCCAGCAAAACAATGTTATCCATGTTTGTTTTATGTAAAGCAGGGTAAAAGGTGCCTTTGTCTTACAGTATAATAATTCTAGTTTTAATGAATTAGATTTGTTGGCGTAACAATAACAGTTAAAAAATGAAGAAAGAACTCGTAGTTTGTCCACTTCAGATTTATCCTAGTATTTCAACAGTTGCAATTTAGCTGCGACAACAGGCGGCCCTAGGGCTGGGATCCCTGGGCGACATCAGCGCTACTGTCGCTAGCTGCGTCTCCCCCACCGACGGATCGGATGGATGTTCTGGCATGACTGCTCGCGCGCAGGGACCCTTCTTTCTTTCTTTCTTTCTTTCTTCGTCTGAAGTGAAGGGCGGATGGACACCGCTCGCCTGCAGCATCTGCCTGCCGTCGACCACACGCTTCGTCGGCCGCCGTATCGATCCTTGCCCTGGTAAGCTACCCGGCCACAGCAACGGGAGGCAACATAGTCAGTCGCCGGCGTATGTGTTCTTGACGAATTAATTCCACCATGCATGGAGTCGTCACGGTGGTTATTTTTGCCCACGTACTCGCATGCCAGGAGTCCAAGACAAGGACCAAGCACGCACTGCATGGAGGGTGAGCTACCTGTGCTTACCTGCTCCCTCCGAGTCTCTCAGCTGCTTACCAACAGCTTAACTATTTCACTCCTGGAGACGGAGACTATTACTGCTTTCCAAGAATCCGGTAGCGCAGTTACGACTGCACGCTCTTCTTCGATCAGCCGAGCAGCAGCAGAAGAGCGTTCGCCCAACGCGTTCTTGTGACCGCACGTCGTCTTACCAGAATGTTTCTGAAACTCTCTCTCAGGTGTTCACCCCCTCGACGGTGACACGGCCACCGATCGATCTCAGTCTTGACAGATTCTTCGGTGCACGGGCGCACACACTGATAGGGGTGGATGGAAGGAGGACAGCGCCGTCCTACCTACCTACCCAAATCGCCGTGTTCTGTTATCATCTTTGGCAGTTTCGGATTGGATTGGTAGATTATGCGTGGTGGTGGCTTGAGGCCATTGGTCTGAAAGAAAATGTCCTATGTCAGGGTGTGTTGGAGGTAACTAATGAAAGTATGGGACGCAAAGCCATTAATCAGCAACCAACCTATATCAAGGAAAGCACATCATGCATGCTACACTGTAGTCTAGACTAGATAGCTAGCCTAATCATTTTTCATGGTTATGTTTTTTAGCAGAGGGAGAAACTAATATTAGTTATAAAGGACCAAAGATAAACTATAGTATATCTGTTTGCTTCTAAGAAAAGGATATGCTACCACACCTCAAGGGATTTCCCATGACAATCATCACTGAATTCTTTCCGGTGATCGATGAGTAAAATCTAATATCAGTTTCATATGATTGGCGCATTTATACAGAATGTTTGGTTGTGTGAATTACAAGGCTAATTAAGCCTCGGCCTCAGTGATCGCAATTTCGAAGCTGATGCTCTAGTCAATTCTCGACAGCTCAAAGGTGTCTGCTTTACGGTTGCATGGTGCACCAAACCATTCGGCGATAAGTGGATAATGTGTTGACAACAGCATGCTTGAATATGTATACAAAGTACCGTACGATAGTATCGGCGTAGTAATCATCCATGACTCGAGACCAAACTTGTACAAAAGCTAATAAAAAACTTCTCCAAACCTAGATTCTTACTCCCTCTAAGTTATGTCGTTGTTGACTTTCAACATCAATTTTAATTATTTATCCTATTCAAAAAATTATTCAAATGTGTAAAATTTTAAGTTGTGATTCAAATAATTCTAATAATAAATTAAATTATAACATAATATATGATATTTATCAAAAAAATTTAAATAAGACAAATGGTCAAAGTTGGTATTAGAAGTCAACGGTGATACCAATTAAAAAACGGAGGGAGTATAGATTTCTAAAATTAATTTCTACAATTTGAAAATTTGCTTCAGCTTTTGATACAGGAGCGGAAGAAGTTAGAAACTGAAACAAATAGAGTACCGAAGACTTAGTTATACGTAACATATTGGTTGTCAGTATTAGCTTACTAGATTGGTCGCTGGTGAAGATAAGCCGACCCTTCTTGGATTTAAGGGGTGTGGCACCATTGTGTTTCAACGGACATTGAGCTGAATTATTGTACTTCGCCATTACGCCGCTCCTAAACGTGCGAGCCACGGCATGACCACCATTTGGAAGCTTATCAATGCTTGATCATGCACATCCGGACGTATGGTGGTTAGCATGGAACGACACCTTGTCACCTGTCAGCGTATACAACTCATGGTGGTTACCGGCGACGGTTGTTTGGTTGTCGCCGTTTCGATGGTCGAAATTTTCAGGGATTGCTGGGCCAGCAATCTCGTACAACTTGCTTTGTTGCAGCGGCCTCCTTTCCTTTCAAGGTAAGGGCATCTCCAATGAACTCCCTATGCAACCTCTCATCTCATATTTAAAGGGAAAAAAGCATAAAAACCTATGGAACCATTCCCTCGTCCAATTCTCAAAGCTTGAGAGAGATATCCTATACATGGGGTTGATCCCTCACATGTAGGGCGTTGGAGTGACCTCCTATATGCACTTACACGTGGGACCTCTAAAGCTTTTTAATTGAAAAGAATTGTTGACATGTAGGATTAGCTAATATAGGGAGTGAGATTTTTGAGAAAATGGTTGAAAGAATGTATTAGAGTTGGGGTTCAAATCTGTATTGCGTAACTCTTGTATAGAGATACATTACTACAAAACGAGACTACGATGTCACTCAAAAAATTATAACAATGTCGGTTCAACGTAACAGCCGACACTAATAAGTCCCGATGACACCTCAACGTTACGATCCGACACTGTTGTGACCCCAACAGTGTCGGACGTAAGTGATATCATCCTACAAAATGACATTAATTTCTCACATTATTCAATAGTGTCGGTACCAGTAGACGTCACGAGCAACCGATAGTATAGAACACGATACCAGTGTCGGTCATTGCTTACTCCATCCACACCGGACACTAGAAAGAAGCACTATAGTATCGAATAAATATGATCTAACAAAAACCAACACTGATAATGAACGTATTAGTATCGGTCGGCCAACGTAAAAAAAATCGAAACTAGTATCTTTTAGCAATGTCGGTTTTTGGTGTCGTAGGTCAGACGATGCTGCTATCACCTGTATTGTGTCGTTTATGATGATCTCAATATGTCTGGCACTGGTAGTTAGTGTATAAATACTCGTCCCTTTCTCCCGTCGGGGTACTTTGTTCGATTCTTTTTCGGAGAGTGTGTCTATACGGCGGCCGGAAAATTTGGAATACAAAGGGGGACGGTTTTGATTCTGTTTTTAATTAAAGGATATTGCTCCAGGAGGTAAATCTATGTCATCTTTGGAAGTTTTATGGTCTTATGATGTGATTTTAATGTAGGTTTACGGCGGGATATCGTGAGAGGAGTTTGTAGTAAACCTGGCGTGTGCAAGCGTAGATTTAGGGCGGATTTTGTAGATCCTAACTAATTTTGTTGACCTCTAAGAGTATTAGTACATAGTTAATTTTCTAGATCTCTAGTTTACATATACAATAAGACTTACATTATGGTGCGGGTGGGGGCAGGGGAGAGAGTGAAAAATTAATTGTATATCTAGTTAATTTTATATCCTCTATATTATAATTTTTTTACTCTTTATTTTTTTTATATTAGTGATTTGTGAAGATGGATGACAGATCTTGGATGTACAATGGCGCTGGTAGAAATCTATTTCTATATTTCAAAAATGTCACTTCATTTGTCAAAGCCGCTAAGACCAGAAATGTACATATAAAAACAAATAGATTATGGTGTCCATGTAAGAAGTGCAAGAATGTTGTAATGTTTGACATGCCCGAAACAATTTTGGAGCACTTGTTGGAAAATGGTTTCATTGAGAACTACTCAATATGGACCAAACATAGAGAGACACAAGCGAATACACTAAGCACTAGAGAACAAGAAGTTGGGATTAGATACAACAAAGAGAGGGTATGAGGTGAAGGCAACATCAAAGAGGCAAGGTCAGAAGGAAATAACATAGAATAGAGGTATGAAAGAAACAACGATGATTCTGATGTGTTTCACGAAAGTCATGATATTGAAGGCTTCGATGTCGAGGAACTGTTGCGTCACATTGAGCGCGATGAAATACTGGAGAACAAAACAAGAGGCTTAGATAACTTACAGATATTGGAGAAGGCTTCGAAAGACCTTCTATACGCTGAACTAAAGGGATGTGATAAGGAATGCACGATATTGCAAATGATGCTTGATCTTCTCACACTAAAGGCCAAGTATGAAGGCCAAGTATGGGTGGTCAGACACCAGCTTCAATGAATTGCTAGAGCTCTTAGCCAAATTATTACGAAAACTGAACAATTTGCTAGCTACCATGTACCTTGCAAAGAAATTGTTGTCATCATTGACAATGGGCATAAAAAATACACGCTTGTTCGAACCATTGCATATTGCACCGCAAAGAGTACACAAACGACATGAGATGTCAAGTGTGGAATGCCAATCGGTACAAATGGAATGATTAAAGTGACGATTCAGGTTCTGTGGATCAGCAAAAAGAAAAGAAAGGGAGAAAGATGAAGAAAAGCATTGGTAGCAGTCTGTATGACAAAGATGGTGACAAAAGAAAAGTTCCAGCACTTATGATGTGGTACCTGCTAGTAATAGATTGATTGAAGCGACTATTCTCCAACTCTAGAGATGCTGAACACATGATCTGGCATGCGGCCTCTGTTGAGTGCAAAAAGGATGGGAAGCTTCGGCACCCGGCCAATGCTCGACAATGAAAAACCTTTGACACTAAGCATCCTAAATTTGCTAGATATCCAATAAACTTAAGGTTAGGCTTAAGTACTGATGGAATGAATATCTTTGGTGAGATGACAAACCCACATAGTACTTGGCCAGTGATTCTAATCCTATACAACATACCTTCATGACTGTGTGACAAAAGAAAGTATCTTATGTTAGCTATCCTTATTTCTGGTCTTAAACAAGCTGACAATAATATAGATGTCTTTTAGAACCTTTAGTGGAGGATATGAAAAAGTTATGAGAAGATGGGGTCCGTGCTTGGGATGCTTACAAACAAAAGAGCTTCACACTGTATGCCATGATTTTTGTTACTATCAATGACAATTCCGCACGCTTGACACTAACTGGACAGGTTAAAGGGAAGATATGATGTGTAGTATGTCTGGACTAAACATCATCAATATACCTTCTTTTCTCATGTAAGTTGGTGTACATGCGGCACCGACGATTCTTACCAAAAAAGCACAAGTATCGTGTAATGAAGGATCAATTTGATGGTACATAGAAGAAAGATTTGGCACCGATCAATCGTGATGGTAAATTTGTGTTTGAATCGGTAAGAAATATCCATACTGTATTCGGTAAGGCGGTGAAAGGAAAAAAAGAAAGAAAAATGGTAGGGCTCCAAGAGATGTTTTGTTTAAAAAACAATCAATATTTTATCGATATTTATCATTCTGGAAAGAGTTGGAGATTGGCCATGCCATAGATACTATGGGTGTTTTTGAAAGCACGATTGATACCTTATTTAACACCCTAGGCAAGAGAAAGGATAGACTTAGAGCACGTAAGGACCTAGAAAAAATGAGAATAAGGCCAAAACTTTATCCTCAGATAAGATCAAATAAAAAGTATTAGCGTCCACCGGCTTGCTTTACCCTCACACTTGAGGAGAAAAAATCAATATGCAAATGTCTACGTGGTGTTAGAGTCCCCACAGGTTTCTCATCGAATGTAAAGAATCTCATTTCAATACATGAGCTGAAGATAACTGGGTACAACACTCATGACGTGTAGTGCCATATGATTGGTAACCTATAGTTCCATTTGAACTAAAAATTTCATGAAAAGACTCAAAAAATTCAAACAGAAAATTTTCAGGTTCCTTACACAAAGCAATTTATAAAAATCAAATTGTAGATCAAATAACATTATATACGTTGAGAGAAAATATTAAAAAATTGTTAAACTTATTAACAGCGTCGGGCAAGCTTACATCAGCTTAAACCGACACTGCAAGGCCAACAGTGTTGGTCTTTTACATTTGTAATGTCGGTCGATCGTGACCGAAATTACAACGTCACTCAGCAAACATAACTTAAATTATTTCAATTTTTTTACGCACTAAATGTTCTATTATTTTGTACAATATTTTCTAGATGATAAGCATTCTTATTTTATTTTAGAACATATATTTTTAATAATTTTGTAATCACTTTTAATCTACATTCAACATTTTCTTGTACTCATAACGTGTAGTGCCATAATGATTGGTAACCTATAGTTCCATTTCAACTAAAAATTTAATGAAAATACTCAAAAAATTCAAACATAAATTTGTCGGATTCCTTACACAATGCAATTTACTAAAATGAAATTGTAGATCAAATATCATTATATACATCGAGAAAAAATATTAAAGTTATTGTTATACTTATTAGCAGTTTTTGTACTGTCGGTTCTCTTGACATTATGGTGCTCGACATTGTTACTCTTACTATATAAGCGGGCATTGTCACTTCGTTCCACACTAAACCTGGTGGCCTTTTCATTTCCCGCGCGACGCCGTTACGCTGTCAAAATTTTTTGCCAACCCAAAACCCGCCGCTGCCGCTCCTGTCGCTGCTCCTTCGGCGCTGGCTGTGGCTCGTCGATCGTCCTCCCTGGCTCCGGCACCAGTCGCGGCTACGCGTTCGCCTTCGACCTCGGCTCCCATCGTGTTTCCTGCTACGGCTTCGGTCTCCTGACGTCTCCTCTCCCCCTCACCCCCTTCGGAACTCTAATGTAAGTACTCTCACCCATTCTTTCTCGGTAAGCCGCCTCCCCTCCCCCATTCTGGTAATCTGCAAATTGTAAGTCGCATCCCCTCCCACCATTGTTCCTCTCAATTCTTGTGGCTTCGAAATGCTATATAACATTTTTGATGTATGTACATATTATTGTTTAGTTTATGGATACATTGTAAGACCTTCTTTGGCACAAAGGTTAAATTCCTGATTCTTATGTTTCTCCTGTGAATTTGATCTGATTCCTGTGAATTTCTTGTGCGAATCTTATGAAATTGCTGTGTGAATAACAATATCGGTTTGATAACGTCAGTGACCGACACTGTTACTGTATAGTCTCGGTGTTGCTGACATTATCTTTGACTGACACTACTATGACACCTGTCCTAAATTCTCTTATATATAAGAAGGTTGCTATTGCTATATGGCATCTGGATTATAAACATAATCTATTATAATCAAATTGTAAGCACAATGTATTTATTATAATAGTACTTTTCAGTTGTAATTGTGCTCGATGATGAAAGCGGACTAAGTGAGATGAGAGTGGCAGCACGGACCATATATATCTTGCGACTTGCGATATCAGATATGTGTTGCAATACGAGTCAAGGACCTTAGAGCGTTGGAAGGCTATTAAATTGGCAACCCGCACTAAGAGCAAAAGTCTTTCTATTCTGTACCTTCTTTTTTTATTATAGCGACTATTGGATTGCTTTCATGTATATTCAAAATATGGGAAGGCTTGAGTATTTGACTCCATTGATCGTGAGAGGAGCACTTACAATGATTTCCTGGAAGTCCTTAATACGTAATGACCTCTAATATCATTTTAATTCCTTAGTGATATGATATTCATAATCATGATACAATATTTCTTATCGATGATAGCTCTTACAATATCTACATCAAGCTTGGAGAAAAACACCATTCAAAATGAAAAGAAAAAATATCATACAAAACATATTTTTCAGTACTACTACACCGTAATTCAATAATTTATATCACTATATTTTTGTCTATATCTTTACATTTTTCAGTACTACTGCACCATAATTCAATAATTTATATCACTATATTTTTTTCTATATCTTTGAGACTTCTAACCTTTCCATTTTATTTCTAAAGTGTGCAAAACAGGCTCCTGACAATGTGCATCATGGCTATTATGTGTTCAAATACGTAAAAGCTGGCTCTGGAAAATATATGACATTGCTAAAGAAAGATTATGTATGAAAAAAATATAAGTCTTTGCAGTTTAGTAATATTGTTATATGCATTTTCACACTATTGATATTTGCATTTTAGTAATTATTAATTATGTTCTTAATATTGGCAGCCAGACAAGCAGGTGCAAGTGCAAGGAAGCTAATTTGATGAAGCCACACTCAATGACATTGCATTTTGGATAATCCGCTTCATGATGCATGAATTTATTCATTCAATGGGTAAGTATTATGAATTTTTAGGTGATGTGACAACACAATCAAAACTTGTTAATTGGTGCATGAAATATCCCAATTCTAAACTAATTTGCCAAAACTTTAAGGCTGAGCATAAGAGAATAAATTAATAAGACCGGAGTTGGCCGAGCAAATGAAATTTTAGTTGTTAGTTCTATGTGAAGTATGTATATTCATGTATATGTGTAAATTAAGCTGCTGTAGTAGATGAACTTGTGTACATATGTGACCTTAAACATTCAATTTGTGAATACATTGTCTCTGTCAATATATTTTATTAATCTATTATTTGCATTTGATTTATGCTATACAGATGGCTCTTATTCAAATACATGAAAGTGTCGGTTTTGTGACGTCATAGAAACAGACACCTCTAATTCAGAAAGTAGTGTCGACCACGTAACGTCATAATATATAACATGAGAGTACTATAAACAATATCGGAAAAATTGACATCATTGAGACTGACGCTGTTGGTAGTGAGTGCAGTGTCGGTTGCATGACGTCGACACAACCGAAACCACAGTGAAAATGTCAGTGTCGGTTTCATGACGTAATAATAAACGACATTGATGTTAATGTAAATCAGTGTCGATTGTATGCCGTCAAGAGAGCGACACTAGTGTAACTAATAGCAGTGTTGGTCAGATGATATCATGCCATCTGACACTGCTGTTGTTGTTATTTGTGTCGGTCAGATGATATCATGCTGTCTGACACTGTTGTTTTTGTTACTAGTGTCGGTCAGATGATATCATGTCGTTCGACACTGCTTTTGTATTTACTTGTGTCGGTCTGATGATATCATGCCCTTCGACATTGCTGTTGTTGTTACTAGCGTCTGTCAGATGATATCATATCGTCTGACACTACTGTTTTTATGGCTAGTGTTGGTCTCGCTGGCGTCATCTCCACTGATACTGAAGACACAGCTATCAGTGTTAGCTAGATGATGTCATTTGACCGACACTGATAATTTGATTCAGTTTCGATTTCTTCTACCCGATATTGATTACCGTTTACAGCAGTGTCGTGTGAGAAGTGTCGCATAATTTGACCGACATTGCGAAATCTTATGACCCGACATTGAAGGGTCTTTTCTTAACGGTGATAGTAGGGATGTAAGTGGGCATGCCCACAAGCTCATATCTAATTCAAATTTTGTAGGTAATATGCAAATACCCATAAAATTTGAATTAAATTTAACCCTCATAGTTACCCATTTGCATCCCTACGAGATAGGGGAAATATGGGATTTTCATTGGAGATGCCTTAGTGCATATTTGACTGTTTGTGCACTTTGTTTCAACTGTTCCTGCACTACTTATGATGAGGGAACTTTCTCATTTCCGAAGTGTACTCTCGGTCTCTCAATAGGAGTTTTATTTTTTATTAATTAAATGAGGTGCCATGCAGCCACTTTTGATGAAATGACAAATGAGGTCCATTATCAGTGTCATTTTACTTCTGGGTTTAAACTATTTTTAGTTGAAATAACACTCTTAGGGTCTGTTTGGACCCATCCAGATTATTATAATCCATAGCAGATCCAAACACGACTGATTAAACTTTAAGATTATAAAATTTGGATATCCAAATAATAATAATAATAATAATAATTATTATTATTATTATTATTTTCCCATTAGCTGTATATCCACAACAAAAATCATATCATGCTTGAGAAAAGACATCTTATCCTTCACAAATCTAAGCTGATTACAACCGCCATAGAAAACATTTGTTTTATATCTTCCACTCCTTTTTTTTAGCTCCAACTCTTTTTATCCTTCCAGTCCGTAAGAGAGAAACTTCCCCATCCTCTTCATGCGGCCACCTGTCGCACGGCCCAATGTTTAGTATTTGCGTGGGCTTCAAAAATAAACGTATGAACTGACATATGGCACCAAATTGGTGTAAATGAGTGAAACTAACAAATTTTTTTTTTTTTTGAAAAAGAAAGGACTATCATGTCATTACACAAGTCAATAAGCTAGAAAAAGCAGATTATATAATCTGGCCTCAAATGTCCTACTCACAATTTTTTTTATAATTTGAATGACAGAATCTACCACTACAATCTAGATTTTAATTATCCGTAGTGGATCTAAAGATACCCTTATAAACAAAAAGTAAAGCCCCCAACTGGGACTAGCCTAATGGTGCCAAACTGCTTATCGTCAGTGGGTTCATAGAGTTACTTGTTTTAATGATATAGTAAGGATTCGGAAAGTTTTTCAAATTGTTGTTTGAATATTAAATACGCTCACCATATGTCTGATCGATTGCTACGGCACTTAACTTCATAAAACATCTACTGTAGTGATGCATATATATTGCTTTGCTGATTATTGGTTCCCTTTCCTCTTTTGAGAGAGCATCATTTGCAATTTTATTGATACGGAATAATTTCTTATGTGCCATTATAAATTTTCTCAATCCCGTATATGCTATACTCTCTGTGACACAAGTTGGTTCCACGTATTACTGTAAAGAATTTCCCATAACTATTAATAGAAACCCTCTAATGATGTATATGTGCAAGTTATATATACTCCTAAGTTTGATGGCACGCATTTTAGGAACTTCTATTTGGAACCCTTGGCAGGAATTTTGGAGGTGTCCCTCACATAGCTACCATGAACATTTTACCAGTATATTCGGTTTAGCCACAAAAACTTTACATTAGCGACACCAAAATTTATGCATGACACAGCATCAGCATAAATTTAAACATCTATAAACTCATAATATTCCATTTTGAAGATCTATAAACTCATAACATTCCATTTTGAACATCCATAAACTCTAAATTTCTGGTAAACAGAGAGACATCCCTGCAATTTCCCATCATCCCATTTTTCATTGCTTGCGAGACAGGTGGAAACTATTCCACAATTATCCCTGTTTTAACCTTTTTATTCATGAACATTGGCTAAGCTGGAATACACATTGTTAATTGGATTAATAATTGAAAACAAAATCGAATATGAAAATTCCTCTTCAGTTTGATAAACCAATCTTCAGGTTTGAATCCAATACAGCACAATCCAACTTGGAAGTTGGAACCCATCACCATCAGCATTTGGACTTCGCCTCGGAGATGGGATGCACGCACATCAGCCGCCGGAGCTGCAGGCGGCGCATCGGACGAGCCCGTTCTCGTTGCAGGCCGCGCAGACGCGGAATCCGCCGGTCTTCTCGCTGAACCGGCGGTGGCTGCCCCTGCAGGCGCCGCACGGCGTGAACCGCGAGCCGCCGCAGGATGCGCACGGCGTGGGCGGGGCCTGCTGCGTGCCGGCCAAGACGCGCCGGAGCTCCCCGCTCTCGTGC
>BCLG01000742.1:44541-58054 GCA_001602295.1 Zoysia matrella | reverse complement strand
CACGCTCTTGCCGCCGCAGCCGTCGAGGCCCGCGCCGGAGACAGGTTCCGCCTCGTCGAGGACCGCGCCGATGCCCGGGTGGTCTTTGCCGCCGGCCGATGGCGATGTGGACACGGAGAATGACGGCGACTGCGTGAGCCGTGCGGAGTTCTTGCTCCGGCGAACCCACGGTGACCACATTGCCGGCGACTAGGCTTCGATTGGCTTCAAGATCGAGGACGAAGGGGAGGAGGAGGGGCCGCCGCGAGCTCCTCGTACGTGCATGCGCGCGCGTGGGATGGCCTTGGGAGCTTGTTCGTTGGCTACCTGCGCCAAAGGTTGCTAATTTTAGCCATGCTTTAACTGTCGCGAAATCTTGTGGTGTCTTAGTTCCTTTGATCCGTTTCTTGCTCGTGTTCTTCAACTTGTTAATTCTCTCCTAATTTGGAGGGAGAGGACAAAGATTGATCAAAAGTGATGGTGCTGAAGGCGGTGACGGAGATGCGATTATGAATAATTTGTAGGTTGAGTAGCCTAGAGATGGCTATGGTTATGTGTTTGTTATGGCCCATTGGATTGGATCAACCTGTGGGCCAAAATTTGGGTGATGAAAACGGGCTAGCTAGAAGTGCTGAATGGGCCATAAATTCTTATATTTTGTGAATTTTCGCGTGCCTTTAGAAATCGATTTCTTTGTCAATGAATTTCTTATAGTAATATTGATAGTTTCCTATCTATAACTTTGTTACGCTTGATTTGATCTTTGACCAGCCAAATTGCGGAATATACTGTCTCCATATATACACTCTATCTAGTTTTAAAATATTGATACCGTTGATTTTTACCATCAACTTTAACTATTCGTTTTATTTCAAAATAGTAGTCTCAAACATGTAAATTATTAGTTGTGTTTCAAATGCCACTAATAATAAAACAAATTATAATAAAATATATTATTTTAAATATTTTTTAATAAAACAAACAGTCGAAATCAAATATGTGAATATTATTTTAAAGTCGGAGGGAGTATATGCTTTGCGAATACTCACAGTAATTTTGGATTTGAACGAACGAATCAGTGGCATTAACGGTGGCCAACGGACGTGACAACTGTGAACTTGTCAAGTATATGAAGGCATCAATTTCACAAGATCTCTATCCCTCGCTCAGTAAAAATTTCATTTTCCTTTGATTCTGCCAACTTGCACATACAGTTTGATGCCCGTGAACCATCGTACCACACTCTTCACCAAATCCAATTTTTAAATAAACACCTGAAAGTTGAGTATAGTGGAATCTACTTTTGACCATCATTTCTTTTTTTCTTCAAATGGTCCTTGAAGAATTTTAGTGAGAATGAAAATATATGACATACGTCCGTGATGGAGATAGCATCATGGTTGCACTGACGACGAATATTCCCACCGTTCCTAAATTGTTATCGCTGGTGACTTAATTCTAATATCATCTTTAACCATTTATTTATTCAAAAAATTAGTTCAATATATAAAATTATAAGCTGTGACTCAAATAACTTTTATGATAAGTAAATTATAAAAAAGTACATGATCTTTATCAAACTTTTTTGAACAAAACGAATATTTAAAATTGATATTAGAAGTCAACAAGAACAACAATTTAACAAAACAGAGGGAGCACATATGGCATAGTGTCTTCCATAAGTTTCACCACTTCAAAATTAGATGCACATTAAGATTGTCAAGTTAGCAATAACACTTACTCCCTTCACTCTGAAATTGTTATCACCGTTCACTTAACATTAATTTTAATTATTCATCTTATTTAAAAAAATTTAATAATATTATGTATTTTATTATAATTTACTTTATCATTAAAATTTTTTGAATCATGAGTTATAATTTACACATATTATGTTTTTAAAATAAATTAAATAATTAAAGTTGATGTTGAAAGTTAATGACAATAACAATTTATGAATGGAGTGAGTATTATTTTTCTGTCCCTTTTTATACAGACACATCCAGTGAAGTGAATTACGGAACTGGCGTAGTCACTTGTTCCCTATCGTTCAAAGAGAGAGGGGCTTTGCACCTTATACTAATCCTGTGAATTACGCTATTTTATTGCTCAGGGACACATGATTTAAATCCTGATAAAACAGCTACAGCTAGGATCATGAAGTATAAAAATCCCATCTGTACTCCATGACTTGTAGAACATGACCAGGAAAGCTGACATAGGATAGAAGTTGACTGGTGAGAACAGCTGCAGAGGAACCGAACCAGATAAACATAACATCTCGGAGCATAACGAAAGCGTCAGCGGCTGCAGACGCACTGCTCCCCGTCCTGGAGCAGATCCAGTTTAATTCGTGCTGTGGCAGAGGGAATCAAGCACTGGCGCGCAAGTGCTGGGAGCGTAGCTTGAAAGGTTATTAATATCAAGATGAATGATCGATTGCCATGGATCGTGGAAACCCCTGGCCTGCTCTGGGTGGAAGTGGAACTGCCATTATATGCAGAGCTAGCACCTCAACTACAACGGCAAGCAGCGCAGCGGTAGAGGGCAATGTTTTGAGAGCCTATCTTTAGAAGCGCACGTATGAATTTCACAGGAAACAGTTTGAAACGGGAAGTAATAAGTCAAAATACGTAGTACGTAAGATATTTCCTTTATCTCGAAGGAAGAAAATTAAGCAATTTCCCGACGCATAGAACACCTTTTGCGCCGCGCGAAAGCGGAAGAAAGAACACGTCGATCAGAGCCTTTTTGCAATCGTCGTCTCCGAGCAGGAAATCAAGTGTTCAGTGCGAGTGGTCGATGGAGGAGGGAATAATCACGGAGCAGCTGACTAGCTAGCTTAGCCGCTGCTAATCACCAGTATATAGCAGACATGACATGATGACGATGATCGATTAATTAGCACGATGCCCGTGCCGGGGCCGGAAAGCATCGATCGTACGTCTCCTCTAGTCCGTCCTCCCGGTCGCGTCTACCAGCTGCTACCTAGGTACTGCTAGCTGATTAATCGCCTTTAGCTAGTGGTGGGGTTTCCAATCACGGCGCAGCAACGATTAGATTAGATTAAGCAAGCGGCCAATCGTGGCGCCAGGATCAGAACGTAATCTCTCTCTCTCTCTATCTCTAGATCTGCTGTTGCGTGCAAGCATCCTCCTGCTCGTGGATCCCCGTCCAGGCTGCGCCGCCCCCTGATGGCGCTGGCGCTGCCGTATGAACAAGAGAACAAAAAGGGAGGCGATCGAGCGAAAAGGAACAGGCGACGCCAAATCGCAATCTCGTCGCACTTGCCGCGGATTTCATGAACCTTTCGTTGTTCGTGAACATGGACGGGGGGATCGAACTCTTGCGACGATGCCGAAATTGCGAATCAGGGTTTCTCGGCCAGTGTACTACGAGTAAAGTGAAATTAGGTTTTGTAATTGTATTTCTTGTGTATGTTCCCTCGGTTCTGTCAGGCCATGGCATAGCAGGCGGCCTGTTGCGTCAGCCTGGCGTCAACGTCGGATCGAGACTGGATGATGAAGGATTAGGCGTTGCAACGAACTCACTCGGTTTTTTAATTGTCGTTGCTGTTGAGTTTAAATATTAATTTTTACAATTGTTTTATTTAAAAAATAAATTTAAATGTGTAAAATTATAAAGTGTAATTCAAATAAGTAATAATGTAAAGTATAACAAAATATATAATATTTATCCAATATTTTTTAATAAAATAAATAGTTAAAATTAATGTTAATTAAAGAACGAAAAGATTACGTCAAGATAGTACGCAAGTGCACTATTGTTTTGGGCCTCTATTCGGTAGCAGCGTTCAGGTCATAGTTGCGTATAGTTCTGGCCTATATATCTCGCCGTGAGGTAATGCACGGCTGCTTACTGTGAGCTTGGACCTACATGAGGCAGCGTAGCAAAACGGCCAGGGAGGCTCAACTGCGCGTATATTGTTTCTTTTTTTTGGCATTATTCCTTTGCTGAAAAGTACTACCTGATGTTATCAATGATTAGGCACTGGTACTCTCTTTGTTCCAAAATTATTATTGAAGTTGTACATCATTTTTTAACTATTCATCTTATTAAAAAAATATTATAAATACTAGTTCTAATGTTTGTGCTAATACTACGGTGTAAAAAAATATTAACTTAAGAAAAAATATATTAATATTAAAAAATATTAACTTAAGAAATAATATATTAATATTAAAAAAATTTATTTGTTTTTCAATAACTTTTCTCGAATCCTATATATTTGTTCCGGGTAATTGTGATATGTTAACTAACAATGATCCGTGTGGACAAGATCTAGATCTGAGGAAGAGCTCATAAGTTAAATTTGTAATGAGTGTCTGTAGAGAGATTTTATTAGTTATATTTGTAAAAAAAATAACTCTAGGTTCATTTTCTGTGTGCACATAGTCTAACCTATTTTTGTTGATGATATTTTTGTCGGCGTTTTGACCACAGGCACAATACGAAATACGATCGAGGGGGTGATGTGCCTTCGTATTCGATGTGGGTTAGTCTACGGAAGACTCAAAGGAGTTTTTTATCTGGTTTGAGCCACCTCAAACAGTGTAATACCCTATGTCCAGGAGATGGTTTATCTCGGTGGAATAGTACAAAAGGTCGGATTCTCTCTTTGGGAGAGGATCCGGCGCCAAGGTCGTGGGGTGGCTGACGCGTAAACGGTTACACGCAAGATCTCCAGGCTTCGGTCAGTTTCTGTGTTTGTTGTTGTCTCTCGTTCTATCGCTCCTCGGGTCCACCTTTATATAGGGCGATCCGGAGTTATAAAATAGTGGGCCCTATGCGGTTCTGCTGTCTCGCTGAAACTTGTCTCCCCTTGGGGAGATTAGGACGACTCCAGCCCCTAGCATGCAGGACCCATCGAAGTACATCGTTGAGTACTCGATGCTGCCGGGGGGTCGACGGTTCCTGGGCTTCGGTCCATTCGGCGACGAAGTCGGCCAGGGTCTGGGATTTAATGGTTTGGTGACGTCGAGCCCCATGAACTCCATGGCCCACGTGGCGATGCGCTCGACCGTGTCTTTGCCGCCGACGATCTCCCCGAGTGGGAAGCCGGTGACCACTTGGACGGAGTGGCTCGTGAAGTAATGCCGCAGCTTACGGCTCGTGATGAGGACAGCGTAGATCAGCTTCTTCAACTAGGTGTACCGAGTCTTGGCGTTGGCCAGCACCTCGCTGATGAAGTAGACGGGCCGCTGAACAGGCAGAGCTCGACCCTCTTCGCTCCGTTCGACGACAAGGACGGTGCTGACGACTTTGGAAGTCGCCGCAATATAGAGGAGGAGGGGCTCTCCCAGGGTTGGGGACGTGAGGATCGGCGGTGAAGAAAGCAGGGTCTTGAGCTGTTCGAAGGCTTCTTGGGCCTCGGTGGTCTAGATGAACTGCTCTGCTTTTCATAGCAGCCGGTAGAAAGGCATCGCTTTCTCCTCGAGCATCGAGATGAAGCGACTGAGGGCTGCCAAACACCCAGTTAGCCTCTGGAGGCCCTTGACGTTGTTGATGGGCCCGAGGTTGAGGATGCCGGAAATTTTCTCGGGGTTCACCTCAATCCCACGCTCGGAGATGACGAAGCTAAGTAGTTTGCCCAAGGGCACCCTGAAAACGCACTTCTTGGGGTTCAGCTTGATCCGATAGTGTCCGAGGTTCACGAACATTTCCTCCAGATCTTGGACGAGGTAAGAGGCCCGCCGAATCTTTATGACGATGTCATCGACGTAGACCTCCAGATTCTGACCTAGCTGGTCGTAAAAGCACTTTTGCATGCAGCGCTGGTACGTGGCGCCGGCATTCTTGGGTCTGAACGGCATCGTGACGTAGCAGAAGGATCCGAAGAGGGTGATGAAGGACGTGGCCGACCGGTTGGACTCGCGCATGGAAATCTGATGATATTCGAAGTACGCGTCGAAAAAGCTGAGGGTTTCGCACTCGGCGGTGGAGTGCACCACTTGATCGATGCGCGGGAGAGGGAAGGAGTCCTTCGGGCAAGCCTTGTTGAGACTCATATAGTCAACGCACATTCTCCATTGCCCAGTCTTCTTTTTAACCATTACAGGGTTGGTCAGCCACTCGGGGTGGTAGACCTCTTGAATAAACTTGGTGTCTAGGAGCTTCGTCAATTCTTCCCTGATGACCCGACGCTTCTCGTCGTCGAAACGTCAGAGTTGTTGCTTGATGGGCCGAGAGCTCGCAATGATATCGAGTGAGTGCTCGGCGACATCTCTCGGGATGCCGGGCATGTCTGAGGGTGCCCAGGTGAAAACGTCCCGATTTCGAATCAGAAAGTCGACGAGCGCGCTTTTCTATTTGCAGGAGAGCACTGTTTCGAGCCTAGCCTTCTTGGAGGCGTCGGTGGTGTCAAGCGGCCCCTCCTTGGAATGGTCGACGGGCTTGAAGAAGGTCAAAGACGAGGCCTTGAGGTCGACCGTCGAGGCTGACCCCTCGGTCCTGCGAATCTCGTCCAGCGTGGCCGAGCCAGAATGGGCGACGGCCAGGCTCTCCTGCTCGCACGCGAAGGCGTGCTGGAAGCGCGACGAGACAATGATGATGCCCTTCGGCCCGGACATCTTCAGCTTGAGGTAGACATAGTTGGGGATGGCCATGAACTTCGCATAGTATGACTGGCCCAGGATGGCGTGGTAGGCGCCGGTGAAGTCGACCACCTAGAAGGTGAGCGACTCGGTCCGAAAGTTGCTCCGGTCACCGAATGTGATTGGGAGAGTGATCTGCCTGAGGGGCGTTGCGTATCCCCCGAGGACGACTCCGTGAAACGGAGTGTGATTCGGGTGGAGGTCGGCTTTCGTCAGCTTCATTGCCCTGAAGGCGTTGGCATAAAGGATGTTGAGGGCGCTCCCTCCATCCATGAAGACATTCGTCAGTCGTACGGAGCCGATGATGGGGTCGAGCACCAGCGAAAGGCGCTCGGGTTGCGGAACATGGTCGGGTCTCGGACCACTTGAGATAACGGAGGACCGTGGGGTTGGTCACATTGACCTCCCGCCAATTCCTCTTCTGCTGGTGGAGAGACTCGTTATAGGCGGCGGGGCCGCCGAAGATCATGAGGCAGTCCTTCGACGCAGAGAAGACTGCGCCGGCATCGTCCTCGGCCCCTTTGGCTCGAGGGCCGGCCTTAAGAGTCGAGGAGTCGGGTTGGAACCCGCTTTTGAAGAACCTCTTTGCTAGGTGGCAATTCCGAAGGGTGTGCTTGACAGGCCCAGAGTGGTTGGGACAGGGTCGGTCAAGCATATTCTCGAAGTGGCCATCATGATTGACCGGCTTCTTGGCTGGGGGTCAGGCCGGCCGGTCGACGGCAGCCAAGAAGTTGTCGTCGTGGCGTCGACCTCTCCCCTTTTTGCTGCTCGAACTATCGCCGCCTCGCTCGTTGCGGCGGTCGGCATGCCGGTCGGAGGGTCGGTCGCCCCGATGGTCGGTCCCGAACCTCTCCTCTTTCGCCCGGCTTCCATCGAAGTTAGCCTGCACGGCCTCCTCCCCGGTGGCGAAGGTCATGGCGACGTCGAGAAGGTCTCGGGCCGTCCGAGGGTTCCTGTGACCCAGCTTGTGGACGAGCGCCTTAGACGTCGTGCCGCAGGTGAAGGCGTTGATGACATCAGCGTCGCTGACGTCGGGCAGCTCGCTACGCTTTCACGAGAAGCGCTGGATGTAGTCTCAAAGCGACTCGCCAGGCTTCTGCTTGCAGTTTTTAAGGTCCCAAGAATTACCTGGGCATGCGTAGGTTCCCTGTAAGTTGCCGATGAAGATGCGGCGCAGGTCGCCCCAGTCCTGTATGTATGTAGCCCTCGAGAAGGTGCTCCAACCATCCCCCGGCCGAGTCGGTGAGGAAGAGAGGCAGGTACTGGATGGAGATCGAATCGTCCGCTCCTCCGGCCCTTCAGGTGAGACGGTAGTCTTCGAGCCAATGGACAGAGTTTATTTCCCCGTTGTATCGGCTGATGGTAGTCGGGACGCAAAATCTTTGCAGGAACTTCGCGCGTCAGATAAGCAATCCGAACGCTCTGGGCCCAACCGCATCAGGGCTTGGGCTCCTGGAGTCGAAAGAGCGGCGTTGATAGTAGCGGTTAAAGGAGCATATCCGCCGAGACTCAGCGCGAAAGCTCGCTCTTTGCCTGTCGTCGGGTGTCGATGGTGCCGCGGACGTCGCGGTTGGGGCCAAGCTGTGGTTGGACTGACCCCACGTGGTGCCGAGGGTTTCGCTCCTCGGCTTGGCTGTCGCGCGCCGAGCTTCGCCGATCATGGGATCGGTGGTTACTTCGTGTCTCCAACTGTTGAGGCCGGAGAGATGCTTCTGGTTGCTAAAGCGCGCTGCCGAGGTAAAAGCGTATGCGGTCGTACACCTCCCTCAGCGTTGGATCCTCGAGTGTGGCAGTCTCGTTGAGGACACACGCTGCCGCCGCAAAGTTCTCAAGTGGATTGCTGAAGGTTGGCGGTCCCCCAGCCATGATCCGCTGGTAGGTGGACCGCCCTCGGGCACGAGCGACGTCGCTGGGTCCGGCTATGGCCTTACCGCGAGGTTCGGGGCTGCCGGTTCGTCTCGAGCGCGACCGAGCCTGATCAGCGGTGTCCACAGTGGGGCGTGGAGACGGGTTGGCGCCTGGCGTGTTGCCGGGAGTCGTCGGTTCCTCGCTCTTAGGAGCGTGAAGAGTGAAGCACTCCCTCGACGGGTCATGCCCCAAGACGGTATGGCTCCACCGGCGTCACGTGGTGCGCTTCCTACGAAGCCTGAAGGTGAAGCTCGCCGCCTTCGTTGGCGATGAAGCGTAGGCTCCCGAAGCGAAACACCTGTCCGGAGGCGAAGGTGAGGATGCGCCACGATCGGCCATCTTCGATGATGGCGACCGTGAAATCCTCGAAGCGAAGGTGGGAGGCCGAAATGGTTCCTCCAACGGCGAAGAAGGAAGCCATCGAAAATGCGAACCAAGCGCACACCAAGAGATGCCCCTTACCTGGCGCGTCAACTGTCAGCGTTTTGACCACCGACACAGTATGAAATACGATCAAAGGGGTGGTGTGCCTTCGTATTCGATGTGGCTTAGTCTAGAGAAGACTCAAAAGAGTTTTTTTACCTAGTTCGGGCCACTTCGAACGGTGTAATACCCTACGTCCAGAGGATAGTTTATCTCGGTGGAAGAGTACAAAAAGTCGGATTCTCTCTTCAGAAGAGGATCTGGCACTGAGGTCGTGGGGTGGCTCACGCGTAAATGGTTACACGCGAGATTTCTATGTTTCGGTCAGTTTCTGTGTTCGTTGTTGTCTCTCGTTCTATCGCTCTCCGGGTCCCCCTTTATATAAGAAGATCCGGAGTTACAAAATAGTGGGCTCTATACGGTTCTGCTGTCTCGCTAACAGGTGGGTCCTTCACTGGCGTCGTCATTATTCGTTATGCCCATGCGGGGGCGTGGCCCGTCGCGGCGGGCACTGTAGCGTTAGTCCGGTACTGTAGCGTCAGTCACAGTGCCGCCGAGTCTTGTCTGTTGACTCCGGTGGCCCATCTGGTATTGTAACTTCAGTTGGAATGTCGTCGTGGTGAACCCGTCTCGTCCCGTCAGGACGGTTGGCGGTTGGCCACCGGAATAAATACGATGTAACGCCGTACCTACCCTCGGGAGTCGATCTCTGAGAGTCGGCCTTCGAAGGTCGGTGTCGCCGAGTGTCTTAGCGCGGCTAAGACTTAGCTATCGTAGATCTTCATCTGGAGGGTTGGACCGCGCATTCGTGCGCCGTCATCTGACCCCAAAACCTCTCGGGGTCTTGGCCCACATGTACGAGTACAGATCGTCAAGTACCCGGGGTACATAATCTCAACAATTTTATCGTGTGTAGAAAAGAAAAAATGTACTTTTTAAGATTAGATATCTTAGGCATGATTTGTTAGGCTTGCTAACTGCTTGCTATCATGCTAATTAGTGCAACGGAAGAGCTGATAGTCTGTAATAAGATGTTGTCATCTCCTTGAGACTAAAGCCAGAACTTTCTTCCCATTATCTAAAAAAATCATGCTAATTAATCACCAGCAATGTTTGCTTTATTTTGGAGGATGTGAAATCCTTTTGTTTAATTAGCAGGATGCAACGATTCTCTTATAGAATAGCAGAGAAACTTACGAAAGTGTAGCTACATTATTATATAGTATAGCTCTTAAATTATGTATGTCGCATGTAAACTTTGGATTGTTTAGAAATTCTCGTTTGGCATGATGGAAAGTTTTGCAGGACCAACACAATATTAGTATTTGGTACGCTACTGTCGTAGGCCGACACTAATTAGTCTCTCAATATATTGGTGGCTGCATTGGGATTCTACTTATAAGCTGAGCTAGTATATGTTTAGCTGGACAGCACCAGAATGTTGTTCCAACCACTATGTATATAATAGATAAAACTAGATCCAGCCTCGTACATTTATATGATATGGTAATATCGTGTTGAAAGCGAAGCATTATCTGACTGTACCATAAGTATTCATGACAGTTACATGGCACTCAACAAGTCTTTTGACCCTTGAGAGATTCTCTATCGCTGTTACTAGAAAATCTGCACATCAATTACCATGCTTTTTGTGTATGTTTTTATTGTGCACCCCTAGTTAAAGCAGTATATTTTAAATTTATTATTTAAAAAAATAAAAGTACAGTTGTCTTAGTATGGATAACAAAATTACATTAACATATTCTCAACAAAAAGCTGTCGACATGGTATTCAAAGCATAAGTGTAACCTTTGTTATCTATAAAATATTTAATAAAAAGTAGTATCGGTACACTTTTAAGAAAGTATTTTTAAAACAAATTATTTCTAATTTTGTAACTTAATAAATTTAAAATTATTTCTAATTTATATTGGCAATGTTTGATTAAAACATTGCGTCCAAAGCTACTATTTTTTTTAAACCAGAGTTGTAAGCGAGAAAAAGATTGAATCTTAATTCTTATAGTAATCAAGGAGCATTTTTAGGAGATAAAATAATTTAATTTAAGTTATTTAAATATACATTTTTATAAAATATAAAGGTCTTTAATTGTAGCGTATACTTGCAAGACATAGAAGGGGAATAAATTTATAATAATTTCTCTTATATCTTTTGGAATAGTTCTATTGAATTCATAATAATCAAGGAGTATTTTTTAGAGATAAAACAATTTAAGTATCTAAATATACATTTTTATAACATATAAAGATCTTTAATTATAGCATATACTTGCAAGATATAGAAGTAGAATAAATTTATAAGAACTTCTCTTATATCGGCACAGCCGTTCATGCTTGCTCTCGCCGAGTAAAAGCACGCTCCTAAGTTGATCGGGAAAAATATTTTTTTCTCTTTCTTAATATTTATTTTTCTCTTTTCTAATATACACCGTTAGATTTTAATCTGACGGTTAATATTTTTTAAGTTGATGTGGCGTAACGAGGGTTGAAAAAACGCACGGTGTTTAATATATAAAGATATACGTGCTGGAGGGGAAAAATAGGTTTGTGTGGTTTAAAAATGATTAATCAGCAAACAGAAAATGGAGTGTTTCTTTCGTATCAGATCAAAGTAATTTTTTGTTTGGGTATATTAGTAGTTCATGGACAAATTGTCTTGAAGTATCAAATTAATGAATTGTTCGTTTTTCTTTTCTGTTTGCATGCATGTCTTGAGTTCCTTTTCATTCACATTATAATAGTACATAACTTGTGCAGGAGCATCTTAAGCAGGCTGGTGAGGCCATACACATTTTCACCCTATACGTGTTTGAAATATCCACGTGTCAAGGCATTATTATCTACTCCCTCCATCACATTTTAACTCTATTTTTAGGATTTGTTGACTGTCCCTTTTTTTCTATGACCACTAATTTCTATAAATTTTATTAGCTTGAAATTAATACAAGTTTTATATTTCTATATTCATGAAAAATGTTGGCACAACATATAATTTATATATTATTAAGTTTGATTACATTTATAAAAATTATTGGTCAGAGATAAGAAAAAAAACACAGAAAACTAATCATAGAAATAAATTTCAAATGAGACGGAGGAAGTAATACCAAAACACTACTTTAGGTACAAGTATAGAACAAATAAAATGCACAGGACAAAGCCACCAAATTATTCCAATTGGAATTGAGAGGTAAATCACAAACTAGATTCGCCACACCATCTAACGGGGCGATTATATAATAAATTACAAAAAAAGGTAGCCGCCTCATCGTCCTCCGATGCGTAAACAACTCGAAAATCATTTATTTTCTTTAGAGTTGGACCTGATGCCATTTTAATTAGTACCAAGTTGGTACCCTTGAATGACCTAACTCAATGGGGGAGGCGGATTGATTTTAATTCTTTTTCCTCCACCTGCATTAGTAGCTTTTTCTGTCGCTGAATGATTGAAAGGAATCGATCCGTTGGTGTATAGTAGAGACAATCACACTTGAACGGTCAAGCCAAAAAGAAATTCAAGTCTTGTAAAAATGACTGAAAAATGTTTCTGCGAGTGGCTATATGTCACTATTATCCTTTAGAGGCTTTCTATACATACTGAGGTAGCAGATAAATAATGAGCTAGAGGGTGGGTTGTGATTTACCACTAACCAAATATCTCTTAAACTTTATATTAGAAATATAATTTCAGGGTCATAGCTCAATGTGCCCTTGATCCAGCCCTTTATTGGGTCATTGGTGCCCCCACGAATATGAATCTCTCAATAAGAAATATTTATTAATCATAATGCACATATGCCATCTGAACAACTCTGGATTTCAAAGCTAGAAGAGCGCAACTAACCATGTCATCTCAAGAAAGGAAAAGTACCAAACTCCAATTCAAAAAGGTGATTCTGATCTTGTGTGAACATTATTCGATGTGGTCATGGGATTTAAAACCGATCGTTATGCTTTACTAAAAGAGAATGACCATGTATGATTAGATTGGAAGGCTCTTTACGACTTGTTCTTTCTGCTGCGGCTATTGACCCGTTTGAAACAAATGAACCCCTCTGATCTGTGGATGGAGAGAGTCGCGAGGAGTCGTACATACACGGTCAGATGTATAGCAGTCCTCTTACTGAAAAGGTGTTAGAAGGTATGATTATGACATGAAAATTAAATATGGATCTGTTGAGGAGGATTAAAAGAGCTAAATTGAGTTGTAATATTCCATTTTATATACTGATTTTCATTCAGTGCGTAAATGCTCGCTTTGAAATGAATGAAGGTATGCTGGACAGCGAAGCATCACCCTATCAGGTATAGTGGACAGTGAAACATCACTAAAACTATCTCCAACATTTTATTTTAGAAATGGTACTATGAACATGTTGAGCGAAAATTGATGTGTTGTTTAATATTAGCAAATAAGAACTTATGCCCTTATACATTTCAATCAGACCTCTTTTTTTGCTTTAAATCTTTTTCCTTATAATAACTATCGAAGGTACATGTGATGTTGCAAACTTTGAAAAGTCCAAAGAAATATGGTTAGCTAGCCGTGTCATCTTAGAAACAAAAAAA
>BCLG01000742.1:29500-44279 GCA_001602295.1 Zoysia matrella | reverse complement strand
TATTTTTCATCACTGACAAATTAATGTTTATATTATTGCATCTGTTTTGGGACTTCTATAATAATCAGCTTAGTTTGAGAAAATATACCGCAGGTATTATTCAAAGTAGGAAACACCATAAGACAAGTTAATTCCAGTTAAAAATAATACACAAAACATTTTGTGGCATGCAGTCTATCACATTAATATGTAGTTTCAACAATATTTAATGTGGTGAATATAATAAAATTATGATGGATTAAATCGGTTTGGAAGATGAGAATACTATCTGTAGGTTGAATTGTGATGCATTATAAAAATTGTATTAGACGCAACCCATAGTTGTAAAGTTTCGTTCCAGAAAACAAAAGTGGTACTGTACAAACTTATATGCATGATACTCATATACGGTCCACCTATATGTCCAGGAAATTTTGTAAACATCGCTCAAAAATGAACCTAATTTGGAAAAATTTCCTGTGCTACATGATCACTTCAATCGGTATCGTGAAATTTGTATCTATATATGTTTCCTCTTTTATGCACAGGTATGCCAGTGAAAGGGATCGATTGAATCGGCCTCGATGGTAGCCTTCTGTTTCGAAGTAGTAAGGATGCAATAGAAGAAAAATAATGGTTAAGGCCTCTAGTGGGTCCACTGATGTGTGTAATAGCCTTGGATTCTAATTTCAGTCCAGTTTCATGTGTCCTTGCGAGAAAACAAAAGAGAGAGGGCACTACAATCCATGTAAAAGAGGACAATCATAGCATTTTGAATTAACTAAAAAGCTTAGCCACAAAATAAGAAAAAAAAACTGTGAGCATGGCCCTACATGTCGGTTTCACAAAGCCCTGATCACTCTTCTCTAAATATTGCTCTACTTATAATATTTCCCGTCAGGGCCTATACTTTTAATTTCCTTCAATAAAGTAAACGAGGTGATGCATGTATCCGTACGATGTTGCTTTCGTTCGGCTGCGTACCTTTAATTAAGCAAGCAAATCTTTGATAGTGGTTGATTAATCATTCACTATGGTCCCTCTAAAAGAGTAAACAAATTAAACGCACATTATCTTTTTGAACGTATACTGCACTGCAGCCAGTAGATCAATATATAGATAATGTTCTCCCTGACCATGGACCATGGTGGCTCCTAATTACAAAAAGAAATTAACAAAAGATAATGTGTAGTGCCTTATTATCAAGCACCACATTTTAAAGTAACCATATCTTAATAATTCAAAAGAGGTTGTGTGGTGATCATGATTAGGGTTTGTCCCATCTGTGGCTCCATCAGTGTGAGCACAGTACATGCACCAACTATAACTGACTTTTCTCTATGGAACCGTTTGCAAATTTTTTTATGAGGCTGTTTCGTGTGGGGATCGGAAAGCTAATCCAAGTATAATACAGTGGCTAAGCGGCCATATAATTTAGTACATCATGTAGCGTGGGGGTGATCTAACTCGGATCAAATTTTCCTGCTGTGTATGACTAACAGTGGAATCTATATCAACGAGAACGAATTAGAAGAAAAACTAATAATTATAGTGGAACTATTCTTGTTCGTTCTGAAATGATATATTCCTAGTTTATGTAAAGAAGGATAGTACAATCATGATTAGAAAGGGCGTAAAGAATAAGTTAGTAGAATCGTACGTTTAATAATCATGATATTGAACTGAAAATTTCACCGAACAAACTTTAAAATTAAATAAATGTAAATCAACATATAATCACCTTTCAGAACCTGTAAGTTGTCATCTGGTTCATTTTTAACTTCTAGAAAAAAGATATTCTGACATATTTACTCTGCTTACCTATTTTAATTAGGTCGTTTGAAGAGGATTTCTTAAAAGAGTTACCATGTTTTTTCGTTTGCATAAAAAGTTGTTTTTATACTACATAGTTTTTTGACATAGTACACTGTCCTCACAAAATAGTCTAACTGGGTGAAGGAATGCCGGACACAAATTATAATGTGTCGTCGTCAAATAAAAGTGGCCAGGTTCGATCTGGTCTACCTCACACGTATCTTTTCCTCCCTTTTACATTTCGGCAGAAAGTAAAGTTCTCTAGGCTTCTAAATTAACCCAGGTGTAACATTTCACAAAAACAAACACTACTACAAAAAAGTTTATCCCGACACCTGCAGACGGTTGATAACTATTAAAAATGTGGGTCCTGCAATGAGAACCACTGGCACTAATCTCTCACTGCAAGTGGTTATTTTAAGCAACCGTCTGCACATAGGCATATTTTAGTGCAGGCGTTTCTTTAAAACAACCGTCTGCAATAATCCAATTTATGCAAACGGACCCCGTCTGCAGTAAAGGCATTAAGTGACAAAGAGAACCGCTTCTCCTTTTACGCAATCAGTGCCCTTAAGAAGTCCGCCTGTATAAATACCGCAGAGTATAAATAGGGCCTCGGCCGTCTTATTCCTCGTGCGACTCTGTTGTGTTTCAGAGCGCTCGCGCGCCCGGTGAGGCGAAAAACTGATCGGCGGTGGGAAGTTTTTCTTCGCGAATCTTCTTTGGAATCTTGTTCTTTAGAGTAATCTTGTACTTTTACTTCGATTTATTTCAAAATAAAGTGTGATTTGTATCTTAATTCCGTGATTATTTATTATGTAGGGTTTCTCAACGTTTTGCTACTTTAGTAGTATCTCTAAAGTAATCTTTTGCTCCTCCTCCAGTTTATTTTAAGATTAAGTGTGATTAGTGCTCTAATTCTTAAGATTCTTTATTATCTAAGGTTTTTCAAGGTTTTATCATTTTAGAAGATTTATATTGGCTAAAATTTAAAATATTTTGATAATTTTTAATCTTCTAAGTTTTCATTCATGTTGTACAAGTCATAAATTTTAATTTTTTGTAATTATTAATTAGCATTTTATTAATTATTAAATTCTATATAATATAATTATTAAAAATAATAAATTATTTGTCAAAAATATAGAACAGACAGCTTTCTTGAGGAGCTGCCTGCACTAAGACAATTATTGCAGGCGGCTTTTCGAAGTCACTGCCTGCACTAAGTGAGGTTTAATCCGCCTGCGGTGGCCTAAGAAAATCCACCTGCACTAATGGTATTAAGTGCAGGAGCACCACTTAAATGTTTGTATAAATGAATAATTTTTACAGGCTCACTAATTACAACATAAACGTGTACTGAGGGGTTTAGAACCGCCTGCAAAACGGTTTTTGTAGCAGTGAAATCCCCTCAAAGGTACATGCGTGGTTGATCATACATTGTCATCTTGATGACAGTAAAATAATAATTTACTTCACATAATGCTATCCAAATAAATTTACTTCTATATTAAGTACAAATTAATTTGTCATAGGTATACGTCTGCATTTAAGTTTTCCTATATTTTAATTTTATATCGATATGTTGTACTTACAGAAATAAAAACGTCATGTTAATCTGATAGCCTTCCAAAAATTAGTTTAATCCATGTTGTAAATTTCATGAATTAAGAAACATATATTTTTTCTATATGTGGAAATAGTTCTGTTCGATGATGAGCATGTGAACTAGTTGTTGCATTCGAAATCATTTCAATTTAATCTTTAAAGTCAGATCTGTGAACCTGACAATTCAGAGCTATTGTCTCTATTTAAAAATTATTGTCACTGACTGGTTCAAATTTGAACTAATCAGCCACAATAATTTTGGAACGAAGGAGTACCTGCCAATACAAACTCTGAAACAGTGTACGTAGCATGCAGTGTTTCCAATGTTGCGAATAGTTCCCCTGGAAAAAATGTTACGAATAATAGGGACATAGGGACCAGTTCAATCCATGTATCGGTTTGCCTTTGAAATCCAAAAATATGATTTTATTATTGTGGACAGATAATAAGATAAAAAAAATTAGGTGTCTAGCTATACATTTTACTTAATGAAATTTGACTTTTTTTATACTATTCATGTTTACCTTTTAGAAGGTAAAATAAAAGTACTTGATTTACATTAAAAGGTCTCTTTTAGCCACTATTTGAAACACATAAATTTCAAAAAAAAATTTATGAATTTCACAGAAATCAATTCAATTTAAAAAAAACAGAAAAATTAAAAAAATTCCTCCATTCCAAACCGGGCCTTAAAAAAGCTGACATACATCTCACACTCTAGGACTGACATATGAGTCATCTAGTGCATCAGGCCCACATGTCAGAAGGTAGAGAATCCTGATCCTTCCGGGACATCCAAGCTAACGCATATGTGCCACGTCACTCTTGCCCAGAACGATGCGTCCAAAATCCTGTTCAAATTGAAGGGCAAAAGAAAAAACAAAAAGGCAAAACTAACTAAAGCGAATAATTTACCTTGAAATCTTTACCTTCGTGCAGTCGACCAGACACCTACTGTCATGTGAGCCATCTAGTACGTTAGACCCATATGTCAATGAGCATGCACGAAGGTAGATAATCTTTACCCATTTAGGACATACAAGCTGCCGTATCTGTGCCACATCATCCTTGCCAAGAGCGATGCGTCCAAAATCCTATTCAAATTAAAGGCAGGAAGAAAAACAAAAACGCAAAACTAACTAAAGCGAATAATTTACGCACAGTGGAAAGGAATTACTTGGAAGGAATAAACAGCAGGTACACTTGAGCTGATGGCAGCAGTAAAATAGAGAAATGGTGATGATTAAGCAGCAGCAGCAGCAGCAGCAGAGAGCGCAGGCGACAGCGTCTAGTGGAGACGCTATTAACCCAACCAGCGACAAAAGCCGCAAACGGATGCCACACTCCCAACCAGCCGCTCCTGCCTTCTTTTCTTCCTCGTTCTACCTCCCCCCTCGTCCTCTCTTGGATTCTCTCTCTACCTAGCCTACACAACCGAGCAGGAAGGCATCACTGCTAGAGAGAGAACGCGAAGGGAGAGCCGACCATGGAGCCTGGCCCCGACGCGCCAGGTGGCGGTGGCGGCGGGGGAACGAGCGCCCCGGCCGAGGCCGGGCCGTCGTCGTCCTCAGCTGCCGGCGCGTCATCGAGCCGACAGGCAGAGGAGGACGCGCCGCAGAAAGAAGGAACACAGAGGCAACAACAGTCTCCACAGCAGCAGCAAGGAGGATCAGGGGGCAGCCGGGAGGAAGCGCCGCCTACGCCAACTCATCAGCCGCAGCCGCTAGCGCAGCAGCCGCCGCCGCCGGCGGGGCTGAGCCGGTACGAGTCCCAGAAGCGGCGCGACTGGAACACGTTCCTGCAGTACCTGCCCAACCACAAGCCGCCGCTGACGCTGCAGCGGTGCAGCGGCGCGCACGTCATCGAGTTCCTCCACTACCTCGACCAGTTCGGCAAGACCAAGGTGCACGCCGAGGACTGCGCCTACTATGGCCAGCCCAACCCGCCGGCGCCGTGCGCGTGCCCGCTCCGCCAGGCCTGGGGAAGTCTGGACGCGCTCATCGGCCGCCTCCGCGCCGCCTACGAGGAGTCCGGCGGTCGCCCGGAGGCCAACCCGTTCGCCGCCCGCGCCGTGCGCATGTACCTCCGCGGGGTGCGCGAGTCGCAGGCCAAGGCGCGCGGGATCCCCTACGAGAAGAAGCGCAAGCGCGGCAGCGCGGCCGCTAAACCCGTGGCGCCGCCTCCTGTCGTCACCGCGGAAGGTGCAGGTACGTCGGGAGGCGGCGAGGAAGAGGAGGACGAACCGTCGCCGTCCGGTGAACCACAACAAACAGCCGCGGGGCCGGCGACTCCGGCTCCTCCCGCAACCGCTACCAGTGCCAGTGCTAGCGTTACCACTGCAGTGGCAGCATCGACAACGACGACGACAACTCAAGATCAGCCAGAAGGATCCACACCGAGTTCGTGATAAGTGTAGATCATCTATTTACACCTTTGATTCCATCACCACCCCCATTTCTAATCCCACCTCAATTTTAATTTTTAATTGCTTATATTATTAATACTTTTGTTATTGCTTGTTGGTATAAGAGATCGAGGTCTAAGGGGCTTGTACGATCATGTTAGGAGTACATAAGAAAGATATCAATTAACTTGAAGAAAATTTAATTTGCAGAAATAAGAGAGAGATTACCTTTCTTTTTCTCCTGATATGATATCTATATTCCTTTGTATTCTGGACGCATGCTCTAGCTTTCACTGTTTCCTTATTTGATTGCGATATAGGAGATCTCATTGATTTGAATTTATAGTTTTATGGATTCTTGCTTGACAATTAATCATGATTGTGGCTTAGCTAGTGCAGCCCGTGATGATTTTATCCATTATTATATATACTCCCTTAGTTTTCGCTTCCATTTTCCTGATCCCATATATAACAAATATATATAGTCAAATTTCTGTCTCAGATGGCACTATCTTTGGAGAGGGAGGAAAAGAGGGTCCCATACACATAATATTTTGAACAGTGGTTGTTGAACTTTCAGTATTATTGAGTTTTAAACAACATTAGTTGTGATGTCCTTGCAAACGCAAAAAAATTAAGAGTTTTTGTTTTGACTTGGCATAGAATGATCAGAGGCCCAAACAACTTTTCATACTTTAATGATTTGGCTAATTAACAATTCCTGCCGTTGCCTTGTGTATATGTGAACAGCGAAAGACGTACGGGTACACACCAAAAGTAGCACATCACATGTCGGTGTCAATACGATATATGTGATCAATTAAATGTGCATAGCATAAACTTCTCAAATCCGTATAATTGCCTCGCTTGTCATCTGACTATTTTTCAAGTGCAATGCCGCCCCTCTCGTTCTTGTCTTTTCCTTCTATTTTTGTTTTCTCGTGATCTCAGCGTCATCTATTCCGTTCTGGCTAGCACTCTGATGATATGATATGTCATGTTGTCTTGGTCATTTCCCCACCTGCATTCGGAGTATGCGTACCATATTCACTTTTCCTTTGGCACATTATTCAAGCTTACTTAAAGGAGGTTTAGCTTGAATTTGTTTGTGAAATACCGTGGTAATCATCATCGATATCAACTTTACTCTCGGTAATTTATATTTTTGTTGTCATCTTGAATAATTGTTCATGAGATTCTATTCAGTAATTTTAGTTGGATGTAGAATAAGTGCAACAAGAGTGTACAATAGCATTTGTACACATCATACACGTGCAACTACATGGAAATTACTTTCGTGGAGATTAGAATCGTGTTTCTTATATCTGGAAATGTAAATTTCAAAAACTGCTTTTTGTATTTTTACAATATCTTGGAGGCTTCATATCAATGTCCAATGTGATCCACACCAATTTTTCAACCAGATGTTATTTTCTTTATCAGAGTTCTTATTAACAAATTTCTACAAGATATCTGAAGCCAAAGTTCTTTAGGTTTTAAAAAACTTGCATGTTCCTTTTTGTAATTATACAGATCTATAAATTCAGAAAAGTGCCATCAACTCCCCCACCCCCATTCAAAATGAAAAGTAGCTTCGAAAAGTAGGCGAGTTTTTGCATAACTTGTACAATTTTTTATCGATAATGCGCTTGAAAATGTGGAAGGGTCTGGATCAGGTTGTTGTTAGTTAATGGAACTACTTGTTCTTGCACCTATTCGTTTCCAATTTTACTTCACGAGCCACATCTGGCTGTTTCAACATTTTATCACCCCTTTATTGCTTGTTTCTACATGAAAATTCAGGAATAAGGTGTTAATCGGTTGTGGTAGTTAATAACAGGGAGATTTGTTTATGGAACACCGTGGATTAGTCACTTTGCCCTGGTCACATGCATGTCTTGATTTTGTCAAGAGGACATTAAAATAGGTTTTTTGGTCTGTAGCACGCTAAATTGGTTACCTAAACTTTTTAGGCAGCTAGAATAAGAGATATAAGAGGAAAATGCGTGGGTGCTCTTGAATCCGAGCACTTCTATTTTCTTCTGATTCCTTGCTTGATCTGTTCGAACTAATTCAAAAAATTTCATCCTGAGCCTCACCACAGCCGACCAATCATGCGTGTCTAACGAGATAGAATAGGCGTCAAATGACGAGAATTAAGGTGGTGATCACACCGGATGATGCCTGACTCAAGTTAAAAGGACACTTACAACTTTTCCTTCTCTTTCTCTCTTCTTTTGGATGCTAAAAAGGTTTAAATAATTTACAGAATATTATACAAATAAAAAAATTTATAATGCCATCTGGACAAATCAAAACACGCGGTGTGAGCAGGACAAAACTACCAATCCACAGTGTGCCATTGATAAATTTTACTTAATAACATGGGGTTGTATTGCACTGTCACGTGGCTGTCTAAAGGTACTAATGTAATCAAACATTTCAAATTATACGAAGCTACATGAAAAAACAAAAATGCATGAGCCACAGTAAAAATACCGTATACTTCCTCACTTTTTTAATTTATTAGGACAAAAACTTTAGTTTATTTTTAACCTAAATAAATTATTAGCTAGGACATTTTAAAAACAAGGGGAATAGCTGTGTGCTTCCTCCATCTTAGAAAAAGTCTCACTATAGGATCTAAATTTTATTAAAAAAGAGTTTCATTCTCAGCAATCCTCTCTCTACATCTTTCATCCTTTACTCCTCTCATTTTCAATGTCCTCTCAAGTTTTCTGCTTCCTATCTTCGTGATACAGCCCAGAATACCGCTCTTTCGAGGACGGAGGAAGTATCAAACCGATTTTTTCGGACATGCAGTCAGAACCATGGTATCCAGTACCGTACGAACCGGCCGGTCCTCAAGTAACCGGCAATTTGAATGAAAATACGGAGTAGCGTGGGGAATAATTAAAGTTCTCCATGTACTGGCTGCGGAGCCAGACGATGAACGTTGATCTCTCCCTCAGTCTCAAAAGACACCCGGCCGGAGGGAGAGAATCCAGCCAGTACTCCCTGCTACCTTTCGAGGAAATAGTAGTCCGTACATGCGCTGATTCATCGTGTCTGGTATTCTAGGGGGAAGAGAGAGACGGACAGAGAGAGCGCTTTGTCGGTCGCGGCCCCCCTCCTCGTTTATTACTGTACAAATCAACCCTCCGCGCCCGCCTTTGTCCGCTTTTGAACTGACGTCACTCACGCCGCGGCCGCAGCGCGGGCCCCACGGCATCACTGGTTCAGGATCCTCTGCTCCGCCCGGCCGTGTCGCCGGAAATATGTACGTGTACGCAGCAGTACGTGCATCCAGCAACAGAAACAGCAGGTCGTAAGATAAGATTGCGAAGCGAGGCCTAAAAGCAGATTCTTTATTTCACCACCTTTGATATCAAAATAAATCGAGAGTCGTCAGATTCCCAAATAAACGGTTAAGGTCGATTAACCTTTTCTATAAAAGGATCCAATTTATCATCTTCCTCCTCAACAAAGTAATCCCTACATCGTTTTTTACTTTTGAAAATCAACGTTTAACTATTTATTTTATTAAAAAATTTATAAAAACATAAAAATAGATAAGTCAAGTTAAATTACTTTTAATAATAAATCATTTCACTTTAAAATAAATAAAATTTTTTATAAAATTTTTAATAAAATAAATGATCAAAAATTGATGTATAAAAATTTAAAAAGACAATACAAATGTATTGAGACGGAGAGAGTACCTCTGATATCCCTCTTTAAGTTTCATTTGTTCGTGCGAGGCCTTCCATTTTCTGTCAGTGGCCCAGTGTCCACGGCTAGCAATAGCATCCGCGGCTCTCTTTCCCTAAAGCTACAGTACGCACTTTTGCTTTTCTAGAAAAACGTTCGAGTACTAAAAGTGACGTACTGTAGCTCTTTACGCCTCGTTCTCCCTCACACGTTTGCGACGCAGCTTGCGCACAGGTGGAGAGGCAGCAAACGAGCTTCAGAATTCTGATGACAAGTCTGTTTCTATTGTCATCCTATTACATTCGGCCCAAGGTATCTTCGGGCCTTGTTCCTCACACCCTCCTTCCGCGTGGGCTCGCTTGCCAATAGCCATGACTGCTGGGCCTAACTCGCACACTCGGTTAAATTCGCACACCGCTTTGGATTTAGTCGTTATTTTAAACTACTCCCTCCAAGCTCTGGGTACGAAAAATTAAATAAAAGTGAAAAGGTACAATAAAAAAAATTGAGAAGAAGAGAGATAGAGATAAAAATTTATTGGGAGTAGAGAAAATGTATTAGAAAGACAGAAAGGTGTATTAGTGAGAATGACATATATTGAAAAACAAAATTTGAATGATATAACAATTTATATTTATGAACGAAGAGTAGTACAAATCAGCTTTTTCTATCAAAATGTAACTCATTTGTAAAATCTGGTTGAACCATCAAATTTCAAATGATTATGCAAAACATATTCACATGAATATATTCTGTAAAAAAATTAGTTCACAATTTTAATTTTTTAAAAGTTTATTTTAATAAATTGGATGTTCCAGTCGCAAGAACTAGTTGTTCTTGTGGTGAAAATAAAATATTCTAGCAAGAAAAGTTAATTGTTCTAGGGTTAAAATCAATTTTCAAGTATAAAGTAAAATTTTCTAAATATTTTGACAGATGAAAAAAAAATTAAAAATGATTAAAAAATTAAAATAAAAAACAAAATAAAAATATAAGGGTAAAAAGAAAAGAGAAAATAAAAAAAAACGCTAGCCAAGCCCAGCAGCTAGAGCAATACTAGGAACATGGGGAATAGGCAAGGGGGGTGTGCGAAGGTACGCCTTGCCACGCGTACATGGGGGGTGATGATTCCCGCCCTCTTCACTGCAATCCTTCCCCCTGCCTGAGCTTGATTGCTAAAATGATTGTGTTCACTGGGCCGAATTTGCAAGCAGTTTGGATTTAGTTGTTATTGGATGTGGCCTCTGAGCTCGATTGCTAACCAATTTTTTCTAAAAAAAAAGAACCACATGAAAAATGTTTTAAAAATTAATTTGAATTTTTTTAAAAAATTTCTACCATAAAGAATTGAATGTTTCAGTTAGATTCAATTGTTTTTGTGGTAAATATAAATGGTTCTAGTAGTGAAATTAATTGTTCTAGGAATTGAAGTAAATTAATTTAAATATTTTGACGGATCTGCAGTTAAAAAAAAGAGAAATTAAAATTAAAGAAAGTAAAGGTAAAGAATAAAGAAAAATAAAACAAAATAGGAAATAAAAAATAAAAAAATGAAAAGGCAGAACTAAAAAAGATGAGCGCAGGAAAAAAAGTCCAGCAGCCCACCTGAGGCGGAGCGCTTGAAAGAAAAAACAGCACAGACAACCCCAATAGTGCACAGGGCTATGGGCTGAAAAAAATAAAAATGTGGCCCGAGGAGAAAGGATGGTCAGAGGGATTTTTTTATCTATTGAAACTCATGTAGTGTTTGCCTCTCGGCTATGTCTAAAACGGCATCAGAAATTTCCGTCCCGGCTGTCTTCCGTTTCTTGTATTTTGACTTATATTTTTTATTTTTAGAATTAAATCGTATCACTTTCATTTTTTAATTTTCAGAATTAAATGGTACTGGACAAAAATAAAAATGGAAACGGGGTAAAAACAGTAGTGTTTTTCCATCCGCTTTACAAAATCACATTTTTTGTTGGGAAGTTCTCTGATATTTTCCATTTTTTTTTCTTACCATCTCGTAGAATAGAGATTACGGGAAAATAGTGGAGCGTTTTGGGAAAATGAGGCCACAGGAGGAGGATGTAACAGGCGCCTCAGTTCTGAGGATTTGAGGGGTAGGTCTAACTTAGAGCAACTCCAACCAAGCTGCTACTTTCCATTCGCTACCACCCTTGGTATAGCAAATGCCCTACTTGCATTTAGCGGCGAAGCCACATAGAGCTACCCTGGTACATTTAGTGATGGATTTTATATTGAGAGCATTTTATATTTTATACCCTGGTACATAGAGCTAAACTTAATTTTAGTTAAATTTTAAATGTTTTGAAACATTTTAATTATATTTTATATTTTCTTCAAATTTTGACAGCATTTTTTCTATATTTTAGATATTTTGAAACAAAACAATTTCATATAGCAAGATTCACATTGTAAACAATATCAAAAGCAATACAAACAAGTTGATAACATAGCATCCAACAAAAGTGAGATAGTACGAGTTTAGGTTCACAAAGTAACAATTAATAAAGGGTCCAAGTAGCAAAATAAAGTGAATATGGTTCAACTAGCTATATATGCCCATCAAACACCAAACCATTCAGCTAGCCCTCCTCTCCCTCTTTCTCTCCTTCCTCTTCCTCTTCCTCTTCCTCTTCCTGATGGTGTTGGTTCTCCTCCCACCTGACTTTCGCTTGTACTAGGCCTTCATAAAGAATGAAAATGTCAATACTAGAGATGATACACTACAAGCAAATAAGTTAAAAAAAATTTGTTGTTTATGGATTACATGGATACACTTAGAACACTAGGATCATTACTTCCACCTCCAGAAGCACTTGCACTAGATGAGGCCCTCTTTCTTTTTTGGCTAGCTGTAGGACTACCTTGGCAATACTTAGTCGTGTGGCTCAACTCATGACCTTCTGTGCACTTCCTTTGCTTCCTCACACCAAGTTCATCAAAGGCTTTGATTCTTGACACTCATGGTCTGTCAGGCTTCCTTCTCAGTTTTGGCTTCTTTATCTTGTAGCCAAGATCAACGCGTGGTCAAAGATGCTTTGATGTCATTGGTGAAAATACACCTACACATGATGAGTAGTATCAATAAATCATTTCATCAAGTACATAAATAGATAGTTGTTGATGTTACTATTTACCTGCATAAGCCTTTCTGAACCTCTCAACAGAGAAATACTTATGAACAAAGTCCTCCATATATACCTCCCTATTTTGAGTTGCAATAAAAACTAAAGCATGGCTGTAAGGCTTCCCAGTTACTTGCCCTACAACTATATGTCTTTTGCTCTAGATTCATAGCATGCTTGACTGTGAGCACACTTACTTCAGCAGTCCCATCTCCACATTTTAACACCTGATGATCCTTGATAGCTTTGCTTCGATCATTGAGATTATTGATAATAGATGAGATTATCCTACCCTTCATGTCTCTACCAATCTTGTTTCTCGAAATAAACTTTTTAATAATCATCTGTCTTATTTTATCATGCATGTCCACAATCTGAAATGCTTTAGTTTTGGACACCTAGTTATTGAAAGACTCCGATAGATTATTGTGGATGTAATCAACCTTGAAATCCTCAGCAAATTTGCTTCTACTCCACACATGAGGATGTTTTTTCTTAACCCAAGTCACTGCTGCAGGGCACTTCTCCTCAATCTTGTTCATGTGGTAGTCATAGCTGTCAGTCACACAAGTCTTAGCAGCTGTCCACATATTCTGAGAAAACAAAAGACCGGTATAGTGCTTCTTCATATTCTTTCACAAATGTCTCATACACTCTCTATGCTCTACACTTGGGTAGATATCCGCCACAGCAGCATCTATACCTTTTCCTACACTAAATATTTGGAAACTATGAGTTATCATGTCAAAACAGAGGAAATACAATAATCAGAAGAGATTGCATTTAAATTTACCTGCATCAGTACTGATGACCATTCCACCACCCTTTCAGCTAACCAAGTATGTGTAGCCATTCTGTCACCTTTCTTATTCACAGAATCAAAATTTGTGTGTTTTGGTCCATTTGTTTTCACCTACAACATACAACATTATGTTACATAGATTTTAAAAATCAATAGCAAATACACTAAAAATTAATAACTCATAGTAATTTACCTTGCAGCCAGTGTGTCTTTTCTCTGTTGATGCAAAAAAAACCCACTTGCAACCCTTATCTGCTCTCTTGCATAGAGCTCTAAATCTTTCTTTGTACTTCTTAACAATGTGATAGGCATAATCATTCAAGATAGCATGATGGGTTAGTGCAGATTTGCATTGAGCCACATCTGGGAATATCACACCCACATCAATACATGGATCATCAACATCATATGCAAAGACAGGGAAATCATCATCAGAAGCATCCTCATCAACTATCTCAATATCAGGATCATAATCAGTGTCATCACAGTCAAAGATCGAACAATCAGAGTCAGAAGATGCAGCCAAATCAGTGTCATAGCAGCTATCGCTCAGAGCCTTCAAAGACTGTGTCGAAATATTTTTCATTCTCATCAATATGCGCATCAACATATGTGTTTTTGGGTTGGTCGGAATCATGAGCGGAAGTGACATGTAATGATAAAGATTATGATGCCTCTGACAAACTACTCCTCACTTTAGGATGCAACCGATGTTTAGTGGGTGAACATTGCAATGGACCTTTAAAATCATGAATCTGAGCATTAATATGCACTACACCTTGCTGTATGTTTAATGCAAACCACTCTAACAGGCGATCATCATCATTTATGTGAACACAATTATCATTGTCAAGTGGACGCCACAAGCTTATATATTGCTTCGAACTCATGTTAATGTTTCAGCTATGTAATTAATCAATTCCAAAAAAAAAATTTGTGACTGCCAACAGCGAGTGGCCGCAATGTAGTTCTATGGCAGTACCGCTTTGGCTCACCATCCGGTAAGGCAAAGTATGACCCAACTTTGACAATAACATTTAGATCATTTTGAGTTTCCCTACAATTGACATCATATGGTAAAATCTTAGCTAAATTAACCTACCAATAAAGACATATACACAGTACATGCAAATAAGATCAGAAATATACCCAAGCCTTTCGGGAACCAATTCCACACTTTGCATTGCCTCTCGTTGTAAAACCTAGCATAGAAAAAGACAAATCAACCTCAAAACTAATTGATTTCTAATGACTAGGTGCAAACACTAATCAATTTGGAGAAGAATCAACTACTCACCTTACTGTCATTCACTGTAGACATCGCCC
>BCLG01000742.1:0-14633 GCA_001602295.1 Zoysia matrella | reverse complement strand
TTTGTCCCACATAGTTAATATTTTCAATTTTTAGGCAATTTAAGCTTTCATGAGTAAACTGCAGCAACTTTGAAAACACTGCATATTATTAGCAACTCTAGTTCACTTTTGACCTACATTCTTATTCTAACGGCAACATTTTATAAACAGAGGGAGTATTTTCTTATTGTAAGATTCCCTGCACTACAGCTCATTTACCTCATCTTTCTTCAAAGCATGTACCATCTATTTTTATGCACATTTAATAAAGTTTTCATGCATAATATTCCAATTTAAAATATTTTTATGTTACTTTTCCAATTTACAACATTCTTTACTGGTTGATTCATAGTTTCAAAGGTGAACCATACAATGGAGGCAACTGTTTAACAGTCAAAGGAAGTCTTCGGCAGAACATTATTTTCTCAGAACAGCTTTTTAATGGCGCACTTTCCATGAAAGTTGGATCCATTGATTTATTTTTCTCGGTGAGAAGATCATACTTGCTTTTATTGCATTATCTTAACTGCCTTCTGACTAATTATTTAGTGTCTTGGAAATAAGAAACTGATCAAATAATATATAGTTCTATGAATTGTTCGCTTATTTTGGAGTCACATGAATAATTATATGATTGCTTGTTACTAGCATTGGCACAACCCTCTGAATGCTTACAGATAGGGGTGAAATATACAACCTTTCATTTTGATCATTTTGAAAAACTAGTTCATTTGATTGAACTGAAGAGGTTCTTAGGTTAACCTAAGGTTTATATATTTTCACCCCTACTTATAGAAGGATGTGTTCACAGTGGTTCTACCTTGACTGTTGTGTTTTTTTCCTTCGTCAATAGAGCCTTGCTCTTTCCAGCCTTGTGATGCTGCATTCCTTTCTTGTGTGCAACTCAGGTAAGAGCCGATGCAAACTCTGCTGTAGGGGTGTCCCTTGACTTATCATCTGGAAACAAGGAGAGTATTTCAATTCTCGTTGCAGAGGACATAGCAACATTCACCAGAAAGAAATTAAACCGCAAGTATGGCTCATACATTAAAGCTGATAAGGTGGAGGCAAATGCCCCAAATAACCAAGATTGGGTACTTTACAGAGCAGCTATTCAGTCTAGTGCTGACTACACCTTAACTGGGATTAACATTGTTTGCGCATTGAAACTTGCTGGCGAAATTGGTCCAGAACTAGAGTGGGGTGGGATTCTGGAAGCAAATGTAGATAGATCATCACCTTATCATGCATCACTAGGAAGCTTAAGGATTCAAAAGACTGGTAAGGAAACTTATTTCCCTCCGGCAGAATTGTGGGATACTGAAGGAGAGTACATCTCGTGGTCGAATAATTCCAATGCATCTAAACATTTGAGCATGAAAATCAGCTGGAAGTTGAAGACTCCTGATCAAGCATTATTCAAGAATTACAACATCTACATTGAGATGTTAAGGGCAGATTCAAGAACTAAGCCCCCCAGAAGTTATCTGGGAGTTGCCAGTGTCGAGGCATTCTATATTTCAAACCTAGAGGTCCCCAGTGATGTCAATGGTCTGAAATTTATCATTCAAGCATGTGGACCTGATGGAAGTTGCCAAAAACTTGAGGAATGTCCCAGGTTCCTTTTAGTGCCTGTTGATTATGACGTGTAACATTCATTTACGAATACTCATGTGCTCTTTGTTTTTACTCTTTCATACACATGTACCATTTACCACACAATTATTCATTTTATATGTATGGAAATAAGAAGAGAAATAAACAAATAAATAAATGAAGTGGTTTAGGCCCTGTTTGGAACGCGGAACCTTTTTTTTCAATTCTTACTCTTTTTTTCCTGAAATTGAACTGATTGTTATAAATTTTTTGTGAGATTTTATGAAATTCCTGCGTTCTAAATGTGGCCTTAACGAAGAAATTGCCATCATATCTTTCCAGCGGTCTGGTGTGCCACCTGAAGCTTATTTTTAGCTTTTGTTGACTATGACTTTAACCAGTGATTTTTATAGATTTAGTTAAATTTAAAAATCTAGTACTTGTACTTTTAAATTCATCAAAAAAATATTTTCATAATATATATAATTTATATTATTAAAATTAATTAAATTTATCAAAATCATTGGTCGAAGTCGTAGTCAACAAAACTTAGAAATAAGCTTTTATTGAAACGAAAGGAGTAGAAGCAAGCTAGGCTTTTGAGGGTCAGCTTCCCCTCTCCAAGCTGAGGAACAGATTTTTACGCACGGGTCTATGAGCATCAGCTCTCAGTTATTCGCGAGTAGACCAAGCAATATAGTAGAATCTAGGAGAAAAAGAAGCAATGGGCTACATTCAATTTATTTTGAGGAAGATTCTCACTTGTTAAACTTATAAAATATTAGGCAGTCCGAGGTAACTATGTCTTCAACTGATCGAAGGATCTTACCCAGGAACGTCGGTTGGTTCATCCCTTGTTTGGAAGATTTTATTTGTGAAACTGTTTTGAAGATTTTTCATTTTTGAAATTGTTCAGAAGATTTGAATGTCATTTAATTCTTGAGATATCAGTTAAACATTTTGGTTGTTGTTCAGACGTCAATGCCCTATTGTTTCAGATTCAGTTACTGCCTTGGGTAAATTTAATAATTCAATCTGTATTTAGATGCTATATTTATAATTTGGAATAAGATATAAATGTTTCATCATAGTATCGAATATTATCAGCAATGCCGGTAATAGGGTTATCAGTGTGGTGGGGAAAGTTGACCCTGGAGTTTGCAGATGAATCTACTGTGTAGCTGTGTGCTCAGCAAGGTCAAATGACATTTGTGCACAGCTACCCAATTAATTATCCTAAAAGAAATTTCATAATCTGAATTCTCATGTCGCTCTTTTTATAATATTTTAATACAACTAGCTGTTCTTATTGTCTTTTGTCAGTTGTGTCAAGAAACCTATCGCTGATTTCCCCAACTCACCATATATCTGCTCCTTACTGATGGGCGATGAAGAACTCATTGGTGAGTGCTTCGAATTCGAGCAATCTCCGTTGTGCGAAGACATGCAGCTGCAAAATGTGCAATTATTTGTCTGCTTGGTCCTATAACTCCTGAGTAACTTTGCTCAGTGCAATTGCAAAAGCTCCAAAGTTGCAATGTATCACTACCATCGCAAAACCATTTGATTTGTCAAATGCTACTACTCTCTCTGTTTCAATAGAAGCTTATTTCTAAGTTTTGTTGATTATAACTTTGATCAATAATTTTGATAAATATAATTAATTTTAATAATATATATACTATGTTTTTAAATTTAACCGAATCAATAGAAATTACTGGTCAAATGGTCAAAATTGTAGTCAACAAAAACTATAAATAAAAACTATAAATAAGCTTCTATTAGGACGGAGGTAGTACCGTTTTCTGTTAAAACAAGCTAGGAAATAGATTTTAGAAAGAGAATGTTTAAAATGATCAAAATGCCCTTCACTACTACCGTGATCATTATGTGAATAAACTATATTATTTTCTCTGTTAAAACAAGCCAGGAAGTAGATAAACTATGTTATTTTTTCAGATCATCGTGTGAATTAATTTGGTCCATGATTCACATGTCTATACAAAATTTATCGATATGCATCAGCCCACATTTTTTTCAGGTACTCTGGTCTTGGGCAAAATCATACACAACGATATGGCCATTTCATTAAAAAAAAACTATAAACTGCATAGAACGTGCATACAGACGGATGTCATTTTGGGATCCAAAAGTAGATATGGCTGGCTTCGTAACCCTAGTTGGCAAAGATTTTTTTTTTTTATCTTCATTAAGAAGCAAACTTCACGGCTTTAGCATTTAGCAAGTCAATTTGCTTTGGAATGCTATTTTGCTGTTCCAGTTCTTTGCGATGGTATTTTGCAACTCTGAAGACTTTGTGATGTATGTTTCGCCCTCCTAAAATATGCAGGGGGAGCGACCATAGAAGTCAGAGTCAACAGAGCCACAATTTCAACAAAATTGTAGCATTGACAGTGCACAATGAGATTTCACGACCTCAATCCGTCAAACGAGCCATATTTGGGAGAGAAACATCATAACATCTGACTTATAGGCAATTACACTGATAACCGCCAGAATCACAATACATTCTAGATTTTTGGTGTACGGACAAAGGGACAAAATATCCAGATAATTACATTTATGGCTCTAATACCAGGTATACTCTAGAATTTATCTATTGTGATGCCATCTCTGACAACTTCATAGGCATCCCGGCTCCGGGTCTTCTTCATGCCAGCAGTGAAATGGACCTTCGAGCCCTCAGTCTTGATCGCAGTCACTTTGGTCCAAACCAGTACTTTGGTCTTCAAACCCTCGATATCAGAAAACTTTCCCTTCTCAAGGTAGCCAGTCACAGTAGTGAAGAACCGAAGAACTGATGAGTCCTTGTACCCAACATCACAGGCCGATGGGATGTACACTGTCAGCTTCTTTGTCTCTTCATTGAACTCATAGTTAGTTGCATCGCGTGGGAAGAGGCCTGCTGGCATGTCATATTCCTTAAGAAGTTCTGGCAGCGCCTTCTGCATCTTCCCTGAGATCAGGTCATGTTTTCGTTCAGCAATAATAACATCAATGAGTTTTAGTCCTAACTCCTAAACAAGTTGGGTAGTCAGTTCAAGCCTCAAATAGGTACTCCAAAACTTAAGGATTTGAACATTTTTAAGGCTATAACAGAAGAGGACAGTAATGAACTAGGTAAGAACATATATGTATTAAATACTAGGTGTGTATTCTCCCACGGATTCCACATCGAGACCTTGTATAGGTCCAAGATTAACAAATACTACCTCTTCCATATGAAAGATACCCACCTTATCATTTTGGAAGCAGTGGACTAGGGGTAAATGATCGCTATTTATTTTTCAAAACTTAGAATTTCTCACTTAGTTCCCTAAGTTGTGCCTAGTAAATGTACTTTTGAGTATTGCTGTAAGTATGATTTCCTAAAATATCAGACTTTTAAGATCAACTTCCAGTTTTGTGCATTTTCATAAGAAGCAACTTACAGCTCAAACTAGACCACATATTTTTATTTTCTTATGCTGGTCATTTCAAACCATGAAAGGTGATTTTCTGTTTACGGAGAAATAAAAAGGTGGTATTATGTTTGATAATGAAGCACATTGTTACGGACAGATTCAATCAAAAATTGACAGAATCGATAAAAAATTCGTTAACTTTCTACTGAGTTGTTGAGTAAGGAAAACGTAGAACGGATGGCTGTTTTTGCAATACAAAATAAATGACTTATCCACTCATTTCACACCTGCAAGGGCATCAAGTTCTACTTCTGTGGTTAAATATTAGCCTAAAAAGGAAGATCTCAGTGGCCGAGAAACTTCTACTCGACATCATCTCATTCTACTGATGGATCAGGTAGTTCAGAGATGCTAGATAAACAACAACATATATATTTCCATCAATTGATATGCATAACTCATCAGACTCACACTGCCAACGCACTGAATTATAGCGTTGAGATGTAATAGCAGCATCACTGCACATTGAACAGCATACTGAGTAGTGCAGCTGCAGCACACCAGTTTTGCAATCATGAAATAGAGAAACAACAGGTGATACCTTTGAGCTTGTTCACCATCCATTTAGCTCCCTCTCCGATGCTGGTCGACATCGACTGGGGTCACACAAATGTTACAATGTCAGACCATGATAATACATTTTCTTGAATATGTGGAAGAGCTGGATATTTGTATATTAAGTAAGTAGAGAAAAGTTCCATGGCCACTTACAACAGAGGCTCTTAACGGAGCCTGAGCTGCTGCCAGGTAACCTTACAAGAAAATTTGCAATGGAAGCCGCTACCTAAGGACTGAACCTAGGCCTACTCACCCAACAGCAAGCAAAGCATGTTTTCTTGCTTGATCCGGCCGGCTGCTACACCGTCAGACCCTGGTAATGAAGCTCCACAAGCAAGGTCAATTCTAAACTAAACAAGATGTCTAGGGTACATTCATCTTTGAGCTCACTAATGTGCCTGCCTCATCCTCTCCGGTGAACTACTAAATATAGAAAAAATCAGAGTAAAGCGTCTCTAAGCTCCATTGAAAGCTGGTACTAAAATCAAAACCTCCTCCCGGTAGCTCGCTAACCGACGACCGAAAATCCTAACCACCGCCGCAGTCACCGCTCAGATCCAAAACCTCTCGTATTCGAAACCTAAGCCCTAACCAATGCAGGCCCAGAACAGAGGCTCAAAGAAGCACGCGAGGAACAGGTAAAGGCGCGAGAAACCGGCGCGCGGGCGACTCACGCTGAGGTCGTCGCCGATGGAGTCGATCTCCTTGTTGGCCCGCTTGCTGAACCAGTAGCTCCCCACCTTGTTCAGCACCTGATCCATTTCTCCCCCTCCCGGATCCCTACCCACACCTCGATTCGCGGCGCTCGAATTGGATCGGGAATCGGGAGACTAGAGAGCGAGACGGAGGAATTGCGGAATACTGGCGGCGGCTCTAAGCAATCATCCGTTGGGGACCGTCCGGATCGGGTGGAGTGGACTCCAACAAACCTTTGCGGGCCGGGCACGCATGATTTGTGCGTGCGCTCGGTGTATGCGCTGCGAACGGGTTGAGAGCGTCGGGCGGCGCCTCCAAGTCCGCGAGACGACGCACAGGCCCGTGGACTCGGTCCAGCCTTTTCCGAGCCGCTGATGGAATTCTTTTACCTTTTCTTTTCCGCTCCTTTCCCCGCGAAGTTGACGACGACTTATTTGCGTTGTACAGAAAAGAAAAAAATAACGTTGCAACATCGGGCAGACTAAGCGAAAGGGACGTCGCATCTGCGAGAGATGCTGAAGCTTCTGTGTGTGATCGCGGTGATGCAGTTCAAAACAAAGGATGCTTTAAGAAAATATATTGAAATTTGAATCGCAGCATATATAAATTCCAACTATAATTATTCTTACGGCACGGCTCTCGAAGCCTTATCTATTTTCTTCTCATGTTGGACGTGAAGGAAAAAAAAAAACCCCGAGAAACCATGACGTGCACCTTTAGGCCTCGTTTGAAGCACAGAAATTTTGTAAATTTTTTAAAAAATATATCAATTTAATTTTACAAAAAAATTATAAAAAAGAGTAAAAATCCTCTATTTTGAATGAGTCTTAGCCTACCAAATACTTCGGAGAGCACAACATCCTTAGAAAATTCGCTTCACTATGTTTTTTTTAAATGTCAATGTGGTGTTGAGATGTTCCCACAATCCCACATGATTACCATTGAAATGATGTAGCTTAAAGCCTGCCAAAATCTTACAAAATGCCAATTACAAGCAACTACGATATAGTGCTAAATGGAGAAAGAAAACAACAACATTGAGCAGATTACATGGGGTTGTCTCAACCCTTAGCCGCATGAATGCACATACAATATGACTATCGCGCATGCGCTCGTACAAGTATCGGGGAAAGAGGCAATCCATTTGAGGTCTTGTTCGGCATAGGTTAGGAATAATTTCTGGTGTGTTGCTTCTAGCCTTGATTTTGTTTCTACCTCATGTTCAGTTTTGGTACATAGTCTAAACAATGTTAGCAATTTTTGAGAGGATATAAAACAGCTTACAACACCGTGGTAAAGTTATGATTCGGTTTGGTTTCAGGATTTTTGAGGTGCAGTTTGCTTCCTGATCGAATAAGGAACAAATGCTAGATTTCAGTTCGGAATCAATACATAAATTGCACAAATAAATTGCCACATAGTTTAAATAAAAATAAAATCCGCTACACCTAGAACCAATTCCATCGAAACCAATCCAAGATAACCAACACAAAGCCTGAACGTTTTGAACGGGTGATCGTGAAGTAATTAGAATGGACCGTTCTTGCATTTTTAGATTGCTCAAGGCCGAAAACGATCAGGCCCACAACGACCAGTGTAACGTGAACCCTACATACCCTCTCTCGCTTTCGTGCTGCTGCCATCCCATGTCAACCCATAAGCGGATTTTGTGTGGATGTCCGCACGGGCAGGGGTCATCTACAGTGCCCTGTTATGTGCCCTTCACTCAAGTTGACGTAGTAATCTTGTTTCAAAGTACATATTTCGGATTTAAAATTTAAAATAATTCAACAAATAAATGGAACAATGAAAAAAGTTCATTTTACCCCTCTAAATAATTCACTTTGTTCGTTTAACACCCTAAACAAAATCTCACTTTACTCTCTCAAATTATTCAAATTGGTACAATCTACTCTCATGCAATTTATCTTGTTTCTCTTTGTACAATTTGAATTTGAAGCTCAAATTTTATACAAAGGTAAATTATAATAGCCTGAACATTAAGAAAATGTGTTACAATTTTTTTATGATAATATTATATGCATTTTATATGCAGGTTGTTAAGATACTATTAGATGCTACTTAAACTATGAATATTACTTTTAAAAATATAATCTAAATTTTTTAACATAGGGATTGACATCTTCTCCCACGATGCAAAATTTGAACTTCAAATTCAAATTGTACAAAGAGAAACGAAAAAGATAAATTGCATAAGGGAGTAAATTGCACCAATATATATAGTTTGAAGGAGTAAAGTGAGCCAAAATTTTGTTTAGAGGGTTAAATAGACAAAGTGAATTGTTTAGGGGAGTAAAATGAATTTTTTCCTTGTTTAAAAAATACTTGGAAAGACATGAATTAAACAAATTTGAAATTGTTTTCACATATATTTTTTTTGGAATGTTTTAAATTTTCAAAATTTGAGTTTGAATTCAAACTCAAATTTCAAAATTTAAGCTAAATTATTTTTGTTTGTTTTTTATACCAAATTTCAGATATCTTTAATTCATATCTTTTCGATTATTTTCAAACAATAATTGTTTCACATATATCTTTTGAATCATTTTAAATTCAAAATTTGAGATTGAATTCAAATTCAAATTCCAAATTTAAGCTAAATTATTTTTTTTCTTTTTATGCTAAATTTCAAACATGTTTAACTCATATCTTTCAAAGTATTTTTCAAACAATAATTATTTTGAAAATATTTTTGAATCATTTTGAAATTTACATTTAAAATATGCTCTTTGGAACAATGTTGCTTTTTTTTTAAACTCAATGTTGCTTTGTTAATATGTGATACGGGTACAAGATCTCACGCTCCAGGTGGGAGGCGGGAACAAGAAGGGCCCTGTATACCACCGCATCACATGCGAGCAGCAGCATCAAGCAGTTTACCCCCGAGGTACTAAGAGCATCTCCAATAGTCATGTATAATTAGTACTACTAAAAGTTAGTTTTTGGTTGTCTAAGAAAGTTTTTGGGAGGGAAAAAAGTCTCTTCCTCCAACAGCTCCGAATAATCACACAAAAAAAGCCATTTTGAATATTGCCTCGTTAGCTGATGCGGTTGATTCTCCAACAAATACTGTCACTCAACATTACTTTAAGCTAGCTAATTCGATGTATCAAAAATTAAAATACAATTTTTTTAAATTGGTACAATAAAGTCCGTGGCTTAACAATCAGAGACTGAATCATGATTTTTTCAGTTTGGTTTTTTTATCATTAAGCTGATTCAAAAGCATAAGCACTATAATTTATCAGTAAGCTAATTCAAATCAATCTGAAACGAGTGTGCATACATACGTCCAAGCAAATCCGTATATGGTTGAATCTCTCAATTAAACTAAACAAACACAACCACTTCATTGGCTGCAAGGATTCGTGTGCAGGAGAGTCAAGAGAAACAACGAGACCCAAGGACATTGCAAAGGACGCTTTTGGCGGGGTAGTGGCAGGATTGGGGTGATTGGGAGCGCGAATGGGGGAGCAAACGTGGGGTGAGTGAACCTCGGTTTAGGGGGCAGTGAACGTTTAGGGGTTAGTTTTAGTAACTTTTGGAGAGATGATTTTGACAATAACACCTAAATATTATGCTTAGGAGCAGTTTTACATGATTGTTGTAGATGCTCTAATCCTGTTGATTTCTTTGGCAGCTCGTGGTGGCAGCCGCTGTGCCTAGGCTTTAAAATGAACTGAAAAAATATTTACATATAGAGAGGACCGATAAATTTAGATCAGATCAAAATTATATTTATTTTTAAAATAGTATTTTTATTATCTTTTCTTTAAATGCGCCTTATCATGATCTGTTTAGGTATGGTACGTAGTGAATGTTTTTTAGCACACATACAGCAAACAAACCGTCGCTGCATCCACGCTGAGCGTGTCATCAGGTGGCAATGCTGCATTTTTCTAAAAAAAAAATGTAGGCCACCAGTCCAAGGCGTGTAAACTAAGATATATAATACCTTTTTAGATAAATTCTTACTTTATTTATAACCAAGTGAATAATAATTCCTTACTATTATACGTAAATATTGTACGAAAAACGAAAGAAAAATAGGATTAATCTAAATTGGCATACATGTCTCTGCTTCGTATAAGTTTAATTAAATCTCTAATGCCTGGTTCCGTTAACATGGATTTGAGAGGGATTGGGATAGAATAAAGGAGATTGAATCTTTACCTAGAGAATAATGTATTCAATCCTCCTCTAATCCACCTCTAATCCACGTGGTTTGGAGGATAAACGAACGAAGCCTAATGGGTGCAGCTGTAGCGCACCACTACGTACTTCCAATGGATTGAACCGGAGCAGGAGATCGAGACAGATTACTTGCCGCGCATTTGGAATCGAACACGGAAACAAATCCTGAACCGACGTGAATAGGAAGGCCGAGCGCTGCATGGCCCTCTAGTAGATACGTTCCGTTTCGACTCTGTTCCCACCGCGTTGGTTGGGCGCTGCCTCCGTTCCAACTCGGACGGACCCGAGCAGTATATAGGTGGCGGCGTGGCGCCCTCAATCCTGCTCCTGCCCGCCTCCGCCACCTCTCCGTCGCGCCGTCAGCCAGATCAGATCGCCGCTCCGGCACTGCCACCCTCGCCTCATCTCCGTTTTCGCCCTATCGTCCTAGCGCTGCTCATGGCGGCGGGCGCAGGGACCGTCAAGCGCGACTACGCGTCGGCAGGCAGCAAAACCCGCGGGGAGTCAGGCGGCGGCGCCCGCTCCACGGCGGCGGGTAGCAAGAAGCGCTCGCCACCGGCCTCCTGCTGGTTCTCGTGGTGCCGCACGACACCGTCTCGCAGTCGCCGAAGCCGAACCATGCCCGTGGATCATGTTCCCAGCCGCGCCGCGTCGCCACGGTCCGCATCTTCGACAACCTCGTGCCACGCCGCCTCTCCGGAGTACTACCAGCGCACGCCGTGGAACAGCCGTGCGTCGCCTCTCCGGCCGGAGCAGAACTCTAGCCGCCCCGCGCCGTCGGAGCGCGCCACCTCGATCCGCGCGGCTTCCCCGGACAACATCCCGCCGGCACCCTGGAACAGCCCGGTGACGTCCGAGTACGGCGCCACTTCCCCGGACGACACGCCGAACAGCCCGGCGTCGTCGGAGTACGCCAGCTCCCCGGATTACACGCCGCCGGCACCGTGGAACAGCCCAGCGTCGTCGGAGTACGCCAGCTCTCCGGACTACAAGCCGCCGGCACCCTGGAACAGCCCGGCGCCGCCGGAGTACGCCAGCGCCCCGGACTGCACGCCGCCGGCACCCTGGAACAGTCCGGCGTCGCCGGTGTACGACATCTCCCCAGACTACACGCCGCCAGCACCCTGGAACAGCCCCGCGTCGATGGAGTACTCCCTTGCGGCCCTTTCGATCCGCACCGCTTCCGCGGATTATACGCCGCGAACACCATAGAACAGCCCCGGGTCGCCGTAACACGCCCTTGCGACCCCGACGATCCACGTTACCACGTAGCCTCCCCAGACTACACGCCACCAAGGCACCAACACCCTGGAACAGCCCCTCGTCGCCGGACAACACCCCGTCGGAGTACATACCGGCGACTGAGACGCCGCTGGAGTGCACACCGGCGACGCACTTCGCGCTCTTCAGTGCAAGGAATTCCGTGGTGTAGTCGGCATTAGGATTCGACCATTGTTATCTTATTCATATATTCCTTCTCAATGTTAAATAGAGTACTTGTGTAATAGAAGGAAAAATTACCACTGATTCGTAAATCAGATCGGCCATGAGTTCACGACAAGTTTTGCTGCAATATATGTTGTTTTCTGGTCACTTCTGAATATCTGCCTCTGTTCTTGGTATGTTTTCCTTCTGTTCGTTTTCCTTAAGAAAACTGTTAATGTTGGTGAATCCGTTGAATAAATTTGTAGATATGATTGCAAAACAAAAGGAATTTTATTTACAAATTTTAAAATAGACCCAAAAAAATTATGGACCATTCATTTACAATTATCTTGAGGTTTAGATTGTTTTTTTTTTACCTTTTAAGAGATAATTCTCTAATAATTAGTAATTATTATAATATTTAATTTGAAAAATAATTAGTGAGTTTAGGTAGGTGACGGTAATTAATTTGTTTCATTATATTTTCTACTTAAATTGATGGCTGAGTTCGAATTCATGAACTAATAGCATTTGGTCTACCTTAAAAGGCCTCCTATAGTCCAATTCCGTGTTTTCCTAAACGGAATTAAACGGACGTCTAAACAGTGTTTAAATGGTTACTCTCGTCTAGGTATTAACGCCGTCTAAACGGAATTAAACAGCGTCTAGATGGGATTAAATGGCGTTTAAACATTAAACGGTGGTTGACTACCGTTTACTATTTAGGAAAACATTACTCCTATAAGATGGACATGAACATTGTAACGGGTATTTCTGTTTTCAAGCTACTAAAATATTTTTTGTTATTTTCATATGATAAAACTTGCAATGCTGTTAGGCTACCGTATATTTTTGGGAAAATTCCTTATCAGTCATTCAAAAAACTTTCAATTTTTTATCAACCACTAATGCTATTTTTTTTTCTTTATTCATCACTCATATTCATCTGGACTTGAAAAATACATCGCTCGCCCCTCTATCATTTTCTTTGCTAAGTCCTTAAGTCCTTAAATGTATAAAAGTGATGAATAAGAGAAAAAAAAAGTTAACATTAATGGTTGATAAGAAAGCTAAACATTTTTTTGTGGGTGATAGAAAATTGTAATTTTTGGATGGTAGATAAGGAATTTACCTTATATTTTCTTCCATGTTTCTTGAAATTGATCGAGAAAGTTCACAAAGGAGGTTCTAGAAAACCTCGCTCACTAATTATCTGCAATTGTGAAAATATAAAAACAGGAAGTATCTCACGTCTTCCAACTCCGAGTCTCCGACTGGATAGGCTGCGATTTGGTGCGCAAGCATTCGGACCATGCCGCAAAGCCCACGCTATCCCCATCCACTATAGGCATACGCTCACCTTCACCAAAGCTTATAAATACTGTAGTTGGCTCCGTCCCTGCTAGCCGAAGATCGACATCTCTTCCTGCAAAGCAGACCTATCCACCTCTCCCTTGCGCCATCAAACTCCGTACGCCGCGCCGCCGCCTTGCTCCATCGCTCCTCATGGCGAAGCGCACGCACGCGGCGGTCGATGGCGCCCGATCCAACGCGGCGAGCAGGAAGAAGCCGCGCGCTCCCGCCTCGACCCTGTGTATCGAGGTGCCCCCGAGGAGGGATAGCAACGCGCCCTGCTGTTGCTCCTGGTGCGGCAACAGCTCGGCGTCGCCGGACCACGCCGCGTCGATCCCACCCGGGCACGGACCCAACCGCGCCGTGACACCGCTGGAGAACGCCCCGTTGACACGACGGAGCGGAGCCCCGTACTACAGGCCGACCACCCTCGGTACCGCACCAAGCCAAGTCGCTTCGACGGAGAACGCCCCGTCGACCCCTTCCAGCAGGGCCGCTTCATCACCGTACTGCACGCCCAGCACGATGCCTCCGTCGCCGAACATCTCGGATGCAGAGTCGTGCACAAGCGGCAGGTGTTCGTCGTCCACGGGCAGGGTCAGCCGCGGCGGCCGGCGCTGCATGCCCACCAAGAAATATCTTCCGGCGTGCAGTAACCGTCAGTGGAATTCGGCCGCTGTAATCTTGTTCCATCGCAAATGTTTGTCAAACGAATATGTAATCGAAGGCAACATTATCCCTGATTGGTAAACCAGATTGGCTATGAGTATGACATGCAAATTACAAACCACTGCTATGTTCCCCCATGTATTTATTTTGCGGCATTATAACATGCAAATTACAAACCACTGCTATGTTCAACTGGATACTCTTTTTCATGCATAAAACAGGAATGAAGGGATTCATGAGCAAAAGAAGCAGATATGAGTAGTGTCAGTTACTATGTCACATACCTTCCTAATCAAACATCAGCAGAAAGCAGATAGCCACCCATCTTCTTTTCCAAATTGTAAAGAGGATAATAGCTCAGATTCTGAAATTTATGATGCCCCATCTTAGACTCTAAATTCTGAGAGCTACTGGAGATTACAGGGAAGACAATGTTCCATAAATTGGTAAAGATAAAGAAATTTGAGATTGAAATAATTGGACAGAAACTACCCGGAACAGATGCACTTGGCAGAAGTTTCCTTTGTGCGATCACTTCAGATCTGCCTGTGTTTCTTCAGCGTCAGTTTCCTTCTGTTAGTTTTCCCTTGAATATTGTTAATTTTGGCGAAATCTATATCTATAAATCAAGCAAACCTGTTTTCCCTAGACACTACA
>BCLG01000741.1:144020-158754 GCA_001602295.1 Zoysia matrella | reverse complement strand
GAAAATTAGAATTTGATTCTGATAACTAGCTTGGCTCTCTGAGGTCTGAACTTACTGATGAGAATTTTATGTTTCCTGAGTGTTGAACTAATTTTCCGTGTAGTTAACATTGCATGCACTCAGTTTTGCAGAACAAGAAATCAGGAAATTACCTGCAATCATGAGGTTTAACTTGAAAGGACCTGCTAAGAAAAATTTATGAATTGATAATTAGTATTAGAATAAGTTGAATATGTAAGTGAACAGAAATGATGATTCACTAGTCAAGATTATTGTTTTTTGAGAAGAAATCAAGACATGTCAGGTTCAATCATATATTCCAAATGAGAAGTTCTTTTGGTACTCTTTAGTATACACTAAATATTTCAGAGGATGAGAGAAATTTGAAATTCGGCCTTCTCAATCCTCAAAAGATAATTTGCACGAAATCAGAAAATATAATTATTGCGGCATCATCATACATCTTGCTTTCTGAGACTCATTAATCAGGCAATCAAGTACAAAATTCTGAAATAAAGGCACACTGATCTAGCACATGTGTAATCACAAGTATCCCTGTCCTCACTGCACACTGAATTGAAACAAGTATCCCTGTCCTCAGTGCACATTGAATTGAACGTATGCATAAAGGTCAGCAGCAAAACATAATGCATTTACCTTTGGTCTCATGGCAGCAGGGAGTAAGGTGGTTCTGGAGGAGGGAGGGAAGGGGCAGATTCAGAGCAGGAGCGGGGAAGGGGTACCACGGCGCTGGGGCAGGGGGCAGAGGGGCACGAGACCGGGGCGCTGGAGCAGGAGGCAGTGGGCACCAGACCGGGGCGCTAGGGTTGGAGGCAGCAGGGCACTAGACCAGTGCGAGCAGGGCGGCGTAGGACCAATGCGTGCTGGATCTGGATGAGGCGGGGAGGAGCAGGCAGGAGGAGGGGGAGACGTCGAGCTAGAGCTTGATGGCACCGGGAGGGGGCATGAGGCGGACGGCGACCTTCGTTAGTAGCCAGGATGCGGAGAGAGGGCAAGATGCGAGAGAGAGCAAGCAGATCGATGGTAGTTTCTTTTTGAAACTTGTGGCGGCTGGAGCTGGGTGGAAGAAGGGGAAAATGGAAACTGCGTAAGATATAGAACATTAGGCAAACAAATCCATGACGGTCGATGTTTTTGTCATAAAAATGTCACGGTTTTGAAGGTCCATAGCCGTTTCGTGACGAATTCACGTAAATGGTCATAAAAGTCTAAACATCAGGCAAACAAATCCATGACGGTCGACGTTTTCGTCATAAAAATGTCACGGTGTTGAAGGTCCAAAGCTGTTTCGTGACGAATTCACATAAATCGTCATAAAAAGTCCATATTTGTGACGCTTTTTGAAAATGTCACCCGTAATTCGTCATAGATTCAAATATATCCTTTTGTTTGTTGGTTGCATCTTCTTCATCCTTGGTGGCTGGATCCGTCGATAGATATCTGGGCCACTCAGACGTGGTTGGAATGTAGGTGGCTCATCACACAAAATAATATCACATCTATGTCAAAAGATAAATTCATTTACTGCTTGTCCAAGCAATGAGATTCTCTCATGCATACTGAGGTCGATGAGATTCTCTCAGGGTGTACTGAGGTCGATGAGATTCCCTCGTACGTACTGAGGTCGAGTTCGTAATCAAGATAGTTCTTGTTGATGACTTCGTTAACTTGTACCTTCACGTAGTTCGTCGGGATGAGAGTTGAATGAAAGGTATACCTTAGAATGACCAGTGGTAACCTCAACTGTCTTATTTCTCGTCCTTCCAATCGGGACATGAAGGCGACAAGCATGTTATCTACAATATCATCTACAAGATATCTCTGTCTTGACGTAGAGGCTCAACTACTTATGTTACAATCTGATGTTAGCCTAATAGCTAGGTTCCAGTTGGCACAGTGACGAGTAATCCCGTAGCTTGCTATTCTGCTAGAAACTTTCGATGCTCTTGAAACAACTCTGTGAAATTTTCTTTTAAGGAGGCTTTGACGGCCTTAATTGTCTCTTCAAGAGTCTTCTTATACCTATCATGTTTTTTTAACTCGCAGCATCTTATGGGAACCCCTCGTTTCAGGTCATCCGCGAAGAGATGGCTCATACACGTCCACGGTGTTCTCAGTTGCCTAGTGCAGCAATGAGTTGGTCATTCTCTTCTATCAGGCTTAAATTTTCCAGCCTTTTGTTCCGCAGCAATCTCCACAATCTTCTTGCCCACTTCTGCCGCCTGAGGACGTTTGTATATTATTTGTCCTTCTTCGGTTGTATCTGATCGAGCATACACCCAGTTTCTAGTACGATCATCACAACGTTCTAGTGGGTCAGCTCTCTCTGCCTTGACAGCTTCCTCTCTTCTCTTTTCCCATTCAATCATTTTGCTGGCATATCTACCGTATCCTAAATGATGAGGGTAAATATTTTTCTTTGTCAGTTCCACTTTAGCTGCACTCTGAGCTATTGCCTTGAGTGTGGTCTTCTGTCGAACAAATTCAGACCACTGAGCTTCCGTTATCTTCGGAAAATTTTTTGGAACCAAACTTTTCTTAACAAACTTGGCATTTAACTCAACCTTCCACCCGCAGAACATCTTCGCCATAGAAGTTAATGTACTCTTCTTTGCAAGATCTTATGTGCCTTCTGAAAACTTAATCTTTGATTTCAGCTTGATCCACAAAATGTTCTTAGTCTTCTCATCGAGCAGCCTCCAGTTCGTACTGTAATCGAGACGTTGTACCTAACTCTAAAGCCACAGGCCTGACGATACTTCCGGCATGCATCTTGAGGACCAAGGGGAGCTCCAGTTCCAATCACTCGTGTTATGTAAAAAATACCCTCCGGCATCTTATTCTTCCCTCGCTTCTCTCTTTTACACTTAAGTCCACTCCCTGAGGCACCAGTTGATATAGTGGGGTAGAGGGGGCTTCCTCGCATTGTTCCTCAGGATGGATAGGTGTTTGACGAGCAGGAACCCAAGATGAAAATTTGACAACATTAATAGTTAAAGGTAAGACATGTAAAAAAAGTTAAGATTATTTTCAACTACTAGCCCCATACCTCTTCTTTTGGATTATAATCCGGGTCAGGGCTCTGTGATCGTCTTCGAGTCCTTCTCGGAACTGGAGAAGGATCACTCGGACTACTATAGCTCTCATCGCTGCTTGCATCATCCTTGTTGCCGTCAGAGTTGTCTGAGTCCCATTCAAGCATCGGATCACTTTCATTTGCTGCAGTATCAGCTTGTGCAGTCATCCTTTTTTCCATTGGAGCCGATGGAGAAGTCGACGACATTAACAGTGGGTGACAGTGCATGATGACCTATACTAATGCACCACTGGTAAGAAAACATATGTATCGTGTAAGTCAAACATATCTACAGTCTCAAGTAAGTCAGAATGCTTTATATACTTCGGACCACTAATTACATGTGAGATATAACTACTAATCAACAGTATAGCTTTTTTCATTAAGTAGAAATATAATAGTTTAGGCTCCTAGGTGAAAACTACAAGGCTCCTCCATTTTCCCCTGGAAAAATGATCACTCCACTGAATGTGCCCCAGAAAGCGGATTATTAATCTTTGGCAAGACACAGCAGTAGGATAAACTCAATTCCGACCAATCATCATATAATCAAGGATGGACATAATTAGTGATAAATACATGGCACATCATTTTCTTTATTTTTGCAAAGTTCAATGTGAATCCAGCCAAAAATCATGAAGCATTCCTTAATGATAAATGACCCAGATTGAGTATGTCAAATTTACCATAGAGGAGGAAACACAGGATACGAATCCGGTACTTTATTGGGTCAGGTTGAATGGTCTATGACTGAAAACTGTAGGAGCAAATCTGTGCACTACACTAGTTCAATCAGAGGATATAACATCTCAGTCTAAGGAAGTAGCACTAACCTGGAATAGTGATGCATTTGTATCGCAGTTTCTAAGAATCTAGACAAAAAAAAAAGCTGCATTTGTTCAGAAGTGAGTTATCTTGGCAAGTTTCTAAGAATCTAGACAAAAAAAGCCGCATTTGTTCCAAAACAGATATTTAGTTTCCTCTTGTTGCTTTTTTTTTTTTTTTGAGGGGGTACATCAGTATCATGCGTATGTGATTAGAATTCATGAGATAGACAATGGAAGGTGATTTACAACCAATCAAGCATTTGGATGGAATTTATAACCCAATCATGTTTTGACACCTACGCGAATTCCTTTTCAGAAGCAAACAGATCCAAAGCTAGCATTGGGCGAGGTCAGGATAACTCTTGTCTTCAATCACCATCAAGAAAGCAAACAGATAAGGATGAGGGGAGTTGAGAAGTTCACCGTGACCGGTCGCTCGGCGGGCAGCTTGAGGCAGACGACGACGGCGGCGCGGGAATAGTCGACGACGACGGCGGAGCGGGGACGGTCGACGACGATGGCGGCGTGCGGTCGACCGATGAGGCGGCAGCACGGGGTCGGGCGACGGCTGCGCGGGGCGGGTGACGACAGCGGCGGCGCGGGGACGGTTGACGACAGCGGCGGCGCGGGGACCATCGACGACGACGGTGGCGCGAGGTCGACTGATGATGCGACAGCACGGGGTCGGGCAACTGCTGTGCGGGGACGGTTGACGACGACGGCGTCGCGGAGACGACCAACGACGACGGCGACGGCAGCGTGGAGTTGAGCAACGGAGGTGGGATCGAGCGACGGCGAGAACGGGAGGGTGCGAAATTTTGGCAGGCTGCCGGTGTCAGTTTCGATTTCGACCGCACTTAGGGTTTCGAAGCTGCGCCGCACTCTATATATAGAACTCATTAGTGTAAGCGATTGTCATAAGAAACCGCGAGAACTAAAGCATAATAATAAAAACCGTCTGCATTAACGTTAGAGGCTATTCTTTAACTATTGTCTGCACTAATAATTTACTGCATGCGGCTCTCAATATGAGCCGTCTGCACTATTAATTTTTTAAATGAACAAATAGTTATTATTACTATGATATATTTTTTAGAAAAAACTTCTGTTGCATATCCGAGTGTTCCATAAATATTTCATGCTATACAATTTTTTTATAGGTTTTAATCAGTTCATCCTTAATGTTTTATTTGCATTAGTAAACATAATACATGTTTATGGGATGTCAACCAAAAGTAAGTGAGGATTGAAACAAAATCAATATAAGTCTAAAAAATGGAGTGAAAAAAATATATAAACATAGATACATATATATAGTTCATATACAAATAAAAAAATAGGTTAGAAAATCAAGAAATTTATTAAAGAAATAATATGTTACATCGAAAATAATTTAGTATAGGCAGACATCTTTAAGGGCCGCCTGAGGTTGTCTTTGTATAGGCGGTTCGTATTAAGAACCGTTTGTAGTAAAAAATTTTAATTAAAACAAATATTTGTTTTTACTGTAAATTTTGTCATAAGTTTTAATCTGTTTATTCTTAATGTGCTCATGTGTATTAGTAAAGACATAAAGTTTAAGGGATGTGCATCCGAAGTAAGTGAGAATTGAAGCAAAACAATTTTAAGTCCTCAAAAATGGCGTGCAAAAAATATACATAGCTGTATAAGTATAGTTCATATATGAATAGATGAAATTAGTTTAGAAAAGCAAATAATTTATTACAAAATAACATGATATAATTGGAAAAAAAATTAATCCAAGCGGTTCTCATTATGCACCGTGTGCACTAACATTAGTGCAGGCGGTTAGTAATACAAACCGCCTATACTGTTTTTTTAAATTATAACAAGTATTTGTATTTACTGCAAAAATTATTTTTTCTCAAAATTCAACTGTACTTCTAAGTGTTTCATGAAATTTCCATGATATAAAATATCTATAGTTGTATAAGTATAGTTCATATATAAATAGATGAAATTAGTTTCAAAAATCAAATAATTTATTACAAAATAACATGATATAATTGGGGAAAAAATTAATCCAAGCGGTTCTCATTACGCACCGCCTACACTAATATTAATACAGGCGGTTGTTATTCAAAACCGCTTGTACTTCTTTTTTTAAATTATAACAAATATTGGTTTTTACTGCAAAGAAATTATTACAAAATAACATGATATAATTGGAAAAATCAAATAATTTCATCTGCCTCAACAGAGGAGAAGGGTCTCCCTTAAGCTTTCTTTCTCCCATTCTCTAACATGATCATCGAGAACAAGCTTGATGCGCCCGGGCACTGCTACTTTTCTTGAGCTAGCTTTCGTTCTTCTGTGAATGCAGAGGAGCTTAAACCCTCTATGAGATTGAAGGTGACTTCAATATTCTCTGGCCTCAAATGGAGGATGCTTATCACAAGAGCATGAAAGTTGCCGGTGTGGAGAAGGGCACCAAGATGCATGACCATAAGGCCAGGACTGTCAGTTAACACTCAGCGCAGCAGGACCAAAAACATGACAGGATTGTTCAAAAGACAACCTTTCATCCACAAGCTGGCTTGTAATATTACATAATTAACTTACATAAGTGTTCGATATCTACTTATAAATAAAGAGTACATTGCGTTACGCAATTTTTCCATTGCCATATCTTCAGACGTACGGTATCACATTTTTATCAATGGTTTGTTCGACGAGCTTAATGTTTTCTGGATTTGTAAAAAGCGTCATCTCATCATATTTATTGTAGTCCTCAACATCGTCACCTATATTCTCCACTCCAATAATTCTTTGCTTTCTTGAAATAACAATGTGCTTTTTATCATTTGCAGAGTCAACTACGTAGAAAACCTGTGCAACACGATCAGCAAGTACCTATGGGTCATCCTTGTGACCAACATTATTTAGGTCTACAAGTGTGAACCTGTAGTTGTCAACGTTCACTCCGTTCGGATGTTTGACCCATTTGCACCTAAAAACAGGAATTTGCAGCCTATCGCCATAATCAAGTTCCCATATTTCTTCTATAAATCCATAATATGTGTATTTAGGGGTCAAAAGCTTCTATCTAAATACCACTATTTTGGGAAACACTCATCTTATCTTTCTCTTTACTGTAAAAGGTGTACCCATTAATATCGTACGCCTGCCATGAGGTCAATACTATGAAGTTCAGACCTCAAATTCAGATGCTGTAAGTCTCTACGAGATTTCAATCCATCCTTCGTCTTCTTGGGCATATCCAGTAAGATTTCAATTATACTATCAAACACATTCTATGTAACGTGCATCAAGTCAATACTGTGACAAACATCCAAGTCCTTCCAGTAGGGTAGATACTTAAAAAAATTGATTGATTTTTGAACGATGAGCCATCTGTTGCAGTGGTTTTTTTCTTTTTACCTCCTTGATCGTTCCCTTGCTAAATACAACAGTTATGTTCTTTACCATTTCAAATACAAGTTTCACACTGTATGGTGTCGGAGCAACATCTTTTTCAATGATGTTGTTAAAATATTTCTGCATCTTACGGTATTTGTGATGTTTCGTTAAAAACCTTCGATGCCTCACGAACACTAACTTTCTAGATGATGGAAGGTATACAGATACAGTTTCATCCACACATACTACACATCCATGCTTCCCTTTTGTTTGTCCAGATATTTTAAAGAGGCCTAGATAATCATAGATGGTAACAAATATAATGGCTCGTAGAGTGAAATACTCTTGTCAAAACTCATCCTAGATTCGAACACCTTCATTCCATAACTACACCATATCCTTCGACAAAGATTTCAGTAACACATCAATATCGGTGCCAGTTTGTTTTGGACTTTGGATAAGAATGGACAGCATGAGGTACTTTCGTTTATGACATAACCAGGTTGGAAGGTTGTACATCGTTAGAATAACATGCCAAGTACTGTGCACGGTTCTGTTTTCACCAAATGGATTCATGCCGTCCGTACTCAATCCAAACCTTATATTTCGAATCGCCTCAGCAAACTCTAGATAAAGAAGATCGAAATTCTTCCACTAAGTTGCATCAGCCAGGTGTCGAATCTTTCTCGAGTTCATCCTACAGTTCTCAGCATGCCAACGCATGAGTTCAGTATCTTTAGGATTTGAGAACAAACGCTTTAAGCGATCAATCACTTGAAGGTACCACATCACCAAGGAAGAAATCTTCTTCATTCCACTCAACTCGTTGGAACCACTGTCATCATCAATCTCAGGACCGATAGAGTTATTCTTCTTCTGTGCTCTTTTCTTCAAATTGCTAGGGTATAAATGGTTGTAACTCTTTTTGTATCGACTGATGCCACATATCGGATATTTTTTCATAAATTCATACTCTTTGCGATATAACACAGTGATTTGGACACGCTTGTATTTTTTTCACACCCAACGATAATGGATATATAAGTTTCCTAGCTCTATAAGTGGTAGTTGGCATCTTGTTTGGAAGTACTTTTCTAGCAGACTCAAAAGCTCTGTGAAGCTACTATCAGACCATCCATTACTGGCTTTCAATTTTAGAAGTTCAAGCATAGCACGCAACATCATGAACTCTTTATCACATTCATTTGATTCCTTGTACAAAAAGTCATTCGATGCCTTCTCCAAAACTTTAGCTAGACCTCTTTGAAACCCCATAGATGTTAGCACTTGTGGTTCAACGTGACACGGCATTTTCTCAAAGTCAAATGGAATATCCTCCTCCTCCTCATCATCATGATCGTCAGTATTGATATCGATACTAGGATGATCGGTGCTACCTCCAACTGCCACAGCATCTAGACAATCCACTTAAGACATATCTTTTTCCCCATGTGTTGTTCATATGGTGTAGTTCTTAACAAAACCTCTCTTGATCAAGTGTGATTGGATCACAAAAGTATTTGGCCAGGCAATGTCGTTGGCACAATCAATACATAGACAAAATATCTCATTTCTCTTTTCTCTCTTAGCATGATTCTTGGCGGCTTCGACAAATAAAGAAATATTTTGAATAAACTCCGGAGAAGGTCTTGGTGCATTGTACATCCACGCTCGACCCATTCTTTATTTCAACCTACGCATTAATGTTATAGATTTAAATAAATAAAATACTAATTACATATTAGCTACAAATAATAAAATGCTAATTAATAATTAACAAAATAAAAATTTACGACTTGTACAACATGAATGAAAACTTAGAAGAGGTTAAGAATTATCAAAATATTCTAAATTTTAGCCAATATAAATCATCGAAAATGACAAAACCTTGAGGAACCCTAAATAATAAGAAATCTAAGAATTAAGGCATCAATCACACTTAATCTTGAAATAAATCAAAAGAGGAGTAAAAATTACCTTGGACAACAAGATAAAAATCTACTAAAGTGGCAAAATGTCAATAAACACTTGATAATGAATAATCAAGGAATTAGGGCACAAATTACACTTTATTTTGAAAGAAATCGGAGGAGTACAAGATTACCCTAAAGAACAAGATTCCAAAAAAGATTCGTGAAGAAAACCTTCCCCCCTTCGATTCCTTTTTCTCCTCGCCGCCCCGCGCATGCTCTAGAACAGCAGCGTCACGCGAGGAACAGGAAGGCCGGCAGGCACTATTTATACACTGTTGTCTTTGTGCAGGCGGACCTCATAATGGCACCGACTGCGTAAAAGGAGGAGCAGTTCTCTTAGCCGACCGCTGGCACAAATTCTATTAGTGCATGCGGTTGGCTAAGAGGGTTGCTGGCAGAAAATTTATTGCTGCAAGCGGTGCTCCTAACAGACCACCTGCACTAATATGTGCCTCTTTGCAGGTGGTTAGTTAAGACAGCCGCTTGCAGTGAGGGATTAGTGCCAGTGGTTCTCGTTGCGGGACCCACTTCTATAACAGTGCGGTGGCTCAAAGTTATCAACCGCCTACACTGTCAGAGGGGTGGTGTCGGGATAAACCCTTTTTGTAGTAGTGAGAGGTAGAGCCACCTGTCGTGATGCAGCGACCCCGGTGCCTCCTCGAACGAGTCCTCCGCTGCCTTCAGTCTCCTAACCAGATCGAAGACGGTGAGTGTCAACACGTCGAGGAGCGTGGTGATCGAGATGACGATCTGCTTGAAGCTCTGAGGTACGCTCTGCAAGATCTTCTCCACGATCTTGGTTTCTTCCACCGGTTCACCCAGCGTAGCAAGGTTTGTCGCCATGCCGTTAAGGCGCAGCGCGTAGTCTTTGATGGTCTCGCCGTCGCCGAACATTGCCAAGTCAAACTTCATCGTTGCCAATCCATCTCTGAGATTGTCTTTCAGGCATCCTTCGCCGTGTCCTTGTTGGCGATGGCGGACACCATCGCACCGCGCTACAGAGAGCGTCGAGCGCCATCATCTCCTCCTGCACATCGACACCCTCGTCCTCGACGACATGCCAGAACGCCCTCGTCTTCAGCTTCACCCTCGTCAACTGCACCCACTTAGAGTAATTGGTCTTGGTGAGGACAGGGTAGCTACTCCTGCCGCCCACCTCACAAATCACTCGCTGGACCAGATGCCGTTGGTGGAGGAATCGTCAGCCATCAATCCCGATCTGAAAATCGGCTTTGATGCCAATTGTCAGAAACTCGCCGGATAAACGACGATCACGTCGCCGACGAGCTCTCACGGCCAAGACATACGCGCGCACACGAACATAGAGGACACATAAATGGTGCTGTCAAACTTGGCAGCTTTTTGAGGTTCTATTCCCTTGCTTAAATAGAGGATTACATGAAAAGTAATTCAAAGAAACTAGAAAAGAAATCAGGGAATCAATCAGTGACCTGTTTCTATATGAAGCTACTAGCTAAATTAGGAAGCTACTTACTTGGCGCCCGAGGCTTATTCCTGACAGATTTTAATGTCATTTACAGAACTGAAGATAAGAATAACTCTAATGTCAATCGTGCCATGATGGGTCGTTTCCGGAAATTTATTGATGATCTTGCACTCTAAGAGATATATTTGCATGGTCGTTCTTACACTTGGTCGAACAAACAGACCAACCCTACTTTGGTCAAGCTAGACAGAGCTTTCAGCTCAGTTGATTGGGAAGAGCTGTTCCCTCGACTCCTACTCCAGAGTACAGCAACGGAAGGGTCAGATCATTGCCCTTCAATTCTCGGCCTTCAGGATAGGATGCTGGGTAAACGGCGGTTCCACTTTGAATCATTTTTGCCGAAGTGGGAGGGGTTTGAAGAAGCAGTACAATCGGCTTGGACCTCCGCTCCTGTTGGTTCTTGTATCTTCTCAAATTTGAGTTCAAAATTCAAGGCAGCAGCTAGGAACCTGCAGAGTTGGAGTGATAAGAAAACTGGAAATGTCAGTTCGCAGCTCAGTCTATCACGGGAAATCCTTCATCAATTAGAGGTGGCTCAAGATGGTCGAATTCTTACAGCAGCAGAAACTTGGCTTAAACATAATCTACAGAAGCATAGTCTATTTCTTGCCTCCCTCAAGCGAACAATAGCATGCCTCAGGTCAAGAATTGGCTGGCTACGGGAAGGAGATACTACCACCAAGTTGTTTCATATGCTGTCAAGACATAGAAAAAGAAAGAATTTTGTTAGTAAATTGGTTAAGGGGGATCAAGTTTTTACCAATCATGGAGATAAAGCTCTGGTTATGCAGGAATTCTTTACAAATCTGCTTGGATACAGTATGGAAAGGCAGCACTCTATTAATCTGGATTTCTTAGGAGTGAATTCTTTTGATCTTGCTGATCTGGACGCTCCCTTCTCTGAGGAAGAAGTTTGGAGAACTGTCAAACAATTGCCTTCGGATAAAGCTCCAGCTCCTGATGGTTTCACTGGACTTTTTTATAAGAGTTGCTGGCATATCATTAAAGCCGATATCATGGCTGCCATGTCTGCAGTGTGGAGCAGGAAATTTTCAAATTTTGAGGTCCTCAAGTCAGCCTACATCACTCTCCTGCCTAAGAAGGATGGGGCTGATCAAGCATCGGATTTCAGACCGATTAGCCTAGTGCACAGCTTCGCAAAGTTGATCACTAAGGTTCTGGCCAATAGGTTGGCAGGAAGGCTTCGGGATATGGTGTCAGTAAACCAAAGTGTTTTTATCAAAGGTCGTTTTATTCAGGATAATTTTATGTTAATGCAACAAACAGCTCGTTATCTGCATCAGCGAAAGCATTCTCATGTTTTGCTCAAGCTTGACATGACAAAAGCCTTCGATTCTGTTTCATGGCCCTTCCTTCTACAAGTGTTGCATCAGTTGGGTTTTGGGCAAATCTGGAGAGACATCATTAGTGGGCTGCTGTTTACTTCATCCACCCAAAATTTGTTGAATGGAATTCCAGGCGAGCAGATTGTGTATCATAGAGGGCTATGGCAAGGAGACCCTCTTTCCCCCATGTTATTCATTCTTGTTATGGATGTTCTTGGCTTTCTGGTGGCCAAAGCTTTGGCAATGGGTCTGTTATCCTCTCTCTCATCTCAACAAGTGCAGCACCGAATTTCCATGTATGCAGATGATGTGGCGGTTTTCATCAAACCAGAAGCTGCTGAAATTTCTTTAATGTTGCAGATACTTCAGATTTTTGGTGAAGCTTCCGGACTTCAAACGAATGTGCAGAAGAGCAATGTTTATCCTATTCAATGTGGTGAGTCGGAGCATAATTTGCTGCAGCAGCTCTTACCTTGTGGCTTATCGGATTTTCCTTGTCGATATCTGGGTTTGCCTCTTTCTCTAAGGAAGCTTACAAAAGCTCAAGTCCAGCCTATCATTGACCGAATTGCAGACCAACTACCTGGATGGAAAGCAGATTTAATGACAAAAGCAGGTCGAAGAGTAATGGTGCAGCATGTGCTTACTGCTATGCTAGTTTATTTGGCGATGGCAATTGATTTTCCAATTTGGACCTTCAAGGACATTGATAAAATTCGAAGGGGTTTTCTTTGGCAAGGACGTAATGAAGCAAAGGAAGGTCATTGTGCGGTGGCCTGGTCTAAGGTTTGTCGCCCCATTCAGCTGGGAAGGCTTGGGATTTCGGATCTCAGGAATCTGAGCTGGTCTAATGAAGCAAACAGGTCTTGGTGGATTTCTTGCGGCTCTGGGATGCTGTCCAGACTGTGCAGTTGCAACAGGGAGTGGAGGACCGTCATGTCTGGAGCCTAACCTCATCTTGCTAGGAGCCTGGACACTTTGGAAGCAGCGTAATAGATGTGTCTTTGATGGGGCTGCACCACAGCCCCAGATATGTCTAGCGCTCTTACATTAGCTAGTGAGGAGCGGCAGCTTTGGGAGTTAGCCGGGGCTCAAGGGGTGTCATTTCTGTCTGCCCCGCTGCCAGGTGATTAGGGAGGTTTGAGTCTTTGGGTCACTTTTTGCCTTTTGTTTTCGCGGGCGCGAATGTATCGAGTAATGTTGAAGGGGTATTTTCCTCTGTTTTTTCTTCTTAATCCAATCATACGCAGCTCTTCTGTGTGTTATAGAAAAAAAAAGTGTTAGATATTCTAAAAAATCATTACTAAATTTTGTACACAAGACCGAGCTCACCATGGACAGATTATGTATATGTATCAAATTGATAATAATGGCTGAGTTTGACAAAGTATAGATATAGAGCCAAATCTGTACCAATGTAGACTTTTAGGGTCATCGCATGAAGTTTAAGAACACTAGAATTAGTCACTATAATGTTGTGACATCCATCGTTAGTTGCTATTGTCAGGCAATCAAAATCCGAGTTCAACTCCAATTCCAGCGAATATGCATGATTGTATAAAAAAAAGTTATGTTCTCATCATCCACCCTTTTTTGTATTTAAAACTGGTCGACATAATTTTATTTTTATAGGTAGAATGCTATCAAGTCCTCTAACAACTGTAACAGATGGAGGTCATGGGAGCATTTCAATGTAGTCAAATGGTGCAGCTAAGATTTTTCAAATAAAATTGATGTTATGAAAAGAAAAGAAAATGGTACTGGGGCGTTAGGAATTTACAAATGAAAATAATTTCCATGCCTAACATGGTGGAGAATTAGATGATTTAAAGAACTATTATGGTGTGCTAGAAATTTATAAAAAGTCATAATTTTCCTCCTGCAGTATAAAACCAAAATATCCATGCCCCGTGAGCAAACAACACAATTTTGTTTCTTCCTATCGCAGTTGGGCACTGCAGTTTTATCCACATGGCATGCATGTGGCAGTAGACAAACACGACATCATCATTTGTTTCTGATAAAAAGGATGACTTTCTGGCATTCTGAAAATCATGTGTGTGTATATATATATATTAATCTATTGTTCATAGCTAGCTTCGTTTTGTGAGTATATATAAGAGTTTCGCTAAGGTAGACCAAATGATATACTTTTATCACTGGGCAGGTAAGTCTAGAAATCAATCTCAACCGTTGAATTTTATAGTTTCTAAAACAATCGCATGCATTAGTTTTCAAAACTATCTAATAACTTTTCAAGCTGATGGCTATAATCATGAGAATGGTTTTACCTCCTAGGAGGTAAAAAATCATTTATTCATCAAAAGTCATGCAAATGAATGGTCCACCATTATTTTGGTCTATTGTAGAATATGACATATATAAGTATGTTTTTCATGGTCTAAATTAATATTCATAAAACAGGACTGCATTTTGATGTTGCTGTTTTTTAAAAACATTTCAGAGAACTATATAAAAATCACTTTAACTCATATTCAAATATCTATTATTTATTAATTTTTATTCATCAATTTGATTTCATTCGAATTCAAATGCAGTACAATTTCATAATTCAATCATGTTTATGCTTAGTACATTGTTGA
>BCLG01000741.1:131030-143885 GCA_001602295.1 Zoysia matrella | reverse complement strand
AATAAGTCATGTTTTTATTTTTTAAAATTGACATTCGACCATTTATCTTATTCAAAAATTTTAAAAAAATACATAAATAAACAATTCAAATTTAAAGAACTTCTAATAACTAGTCCCAATGTCAGTGTTAATGCTACGGTGTAAAAAAAAATATTAACTTAATAAATAATATATTATATTAAATGAATTTTTTTCAACAACTTTTTTTAGATCTTAGATATTTGTTCTGAGTAATTATGTTTTGTTAACTAACAACAGTTTGTGTAGACCTAAAATTTGAGAGATTCGAAAGAGCTTGTCCGTTAAATTTGTAAAGAGTATCTCTGTAAATATTTTATCCGTCAGATTTATAAGAGAGATAACTCTAGGTGCATTTTTATATGCATGTAGTCTAACTCAACGAAGATATTTTACTGTGTATACAGAAAAGAAAAATTATTTTTTTATTGGAGATAGAGATGAATTATTTCACAATAAAATAAATAATTTGTTCACAATTTTTTAAATAAAACGAATAGTCAAAAAATGTTTGAAAATTTAAAAAATATTTATTATGAAACAGAGAGAGTACTACCTAAATTTTATGATTGAGGTAGGAAAATGAACCCTGTTGAAGTAGGATTGAAGTACTCGCGATGTTTAAACACGGCCACACGCCGCGTCACAAGACACACAACCCAAATAAAAAGTTCGTGGGCCGAACTGTATCACGATACCTTTGTGGACACTGCTGTGGGCCTGTGGCTTCCGAATATACCAGCCCATCTTCCGTACCTTGTCGCCTACGCCGTCGCGTCGCCTTGTCGTGTCCTCTTCTTCTTTCATCCATCTCCCCCTGCCAAGCGCTCTCGTTTCGTCGCCCCCCCCCCCCCCCCCCCCCCCCCCCCCCCCCCCCCCCCCCCCCCCCCCCCCCCCCCCCCCCCCCCCCCCCAGGTCCTCTTCTCCCCGTTTACTTGTACCGCCGGACCTCCGCCGCGCGCGGGGAGAACCGTGAGCACTCGGATTGGTTGGTTTGTTCATCCTCCTCTGTTTTTTTCCTTAAGCAAGTTTTGTCCGATGGATTAGACCTTATGTTTCTATGCGTGCGAAATCAATCGGCAGTCTCCCTCTTCCGATTTTGTGGATTTGTTTGTTGCGTACTACCCTAGAAGTTCCATACACAGCAACCCGGATGATCCTGCTTTGCCCCTAGCGTAGTTCCAATGTTTCAAGGCTTCTAAGGAGGGGAAGCCCCTATAGGCGTTTGGCAATTCAGTAGGAAATCCAATTTAGTCCGATGGATTGAACCTTCTGTTTCTTTGCGTGGGAGATCAATCGGCAGTTTCCCTGTTCCGAATTTGTGGATTTGTTTGTTGTAGTTCAATGAACAACACCTGACAATAATGGCTGCGCTGCAGCCGCTAGTGTAGCTCCAATGTTTCCAGGGCTTCCTTGACTATGAATTTTTTTATGGATCTGGAGGGGCAAGTCACTATAGATATTGTCAGTTCAGTAGAAAATCCAGTTATGGTTACTATTTAGATAGTTAGAAGGAGTCATACAAATTGTACACATTCCAGATTGCCAGAACATAGAATTTTCCACATTTGTGTATCCCATGGTCAGGCATGATATAATTTAGAAATTAGTGTATTGTTACCGTTCTAGTCATCAGTTTAGTCACATTTTATTTATGGATGTTTCTACATCTTGTTTCTACATTAAGCATTCTCTCATTATTTTTTCCCTTTTTTCAGAAATCTGGAAGGTTTGTACTAATCATTAATAAACATGGCAGCACCTAGACAGGCTACCACATACCATCCATTGCCTGCACCAGGAGTGGTAAACAGCTTGAAGGACGAAATCCAATCTAAAGTTATGGAAACTGTTGGGAACGCAATTAACTCATTTGATCCAAAGTCTTTGCCTCAGCATGTAGAAGGTGCACTGGGAACAGCTGGAAACATCATCAACTCGTTTGAACCAAAATGGACTGGGCAAAAGGAGTTAGCTTCACATTGGGAAGATGATTGTCCTGGTGGGTTTGAATTTTCTGATGAGTACTGGGAATCTGCACCACCAAAAGCACAGAAACCAGTCAACCTTAAGAACTTGCTGGGTGGTATAGCCGCAATTATCGGTCGTAATTGTCTGAATGCTGAAGCTCAACCAACAGAAGATTCTAAGACTAGCGTCTCATTCTTGGGGTCTACTGATAATGGAGATACGTTCTTGCATTCTTCTGTGTACATGCCAATGCCAAGTGCTCCACCATTGCTTGATCAAGAATCCTTGAATTACAACATTTATAGGGCTGTAATAGAAGCAGAACCACCAGAATGGCTTCCTGACAGTTATGCTAGCTCATGCATGCAGTGTGCTGCTCCGTTCACTGCTGTTACCCGTGGAAGGCATCACTGTCGATTCTGCGGAGCTATATTTTGTAGGTTATGCTCAAAAGGCCGATGTCTATTGCCTGTCAAGTTTCGTGAGAGGAATCCACAAAGAGTTTGTGATGCTTGCTATGATAGGCTTGATCCAGTGCAGAACTTATTAATTCATTCTGTCAGCAATGCCTCACAAACTGCAAAGCATGATGTGATGGATTGGACTTGTTCAAGAGGGTGGCTAAATCTACCTATAGGGTTAACAATGGAACATGAGATATATAAGGCAGCAAATTCCCTGGGGACCTATAGCCAGGTTAGTAAATTTTGTTCCTTTTATTTATATTCTACATTTACTTGTCAGTCACTTAACGTAGATGTATTCTGAATTTGATTAATAATATTTAATACAGGCTGCAAGGTTGGATCCTGAGAAGTATATTCCTCATTCGATTCTTAGTGGGGCTAGTGGTCTTGCCATCTTGACAGCTGTGAAAGCTGGTGCTATTCTTACTTACAAAATTGGAACTGGCCTAGTAATTGCTAGAAAATCTGATGGATTATGGTCTGCACCATCGGCGATAGCATCAGTTGGGTTTGGATGGGGAGCACAGGTAGTAAATATATGGCTTTTTTTCTTCTGTAGGATTAACTTTTCATTAATAAGTGGTACAAGTTTCTTAAGTTCCTAATGCAATATATATTGCTTTTTTATTTATATTAACTTTTCATTATTAAGTGGTACAAGATTTTTGTTGTTAAGCTCCTAATGCAACATCAGTTATTTTTTTATGTGTTGAGTTCTATAGAAACTACGGCATCACTTATTACTGGCTTACTATGGAAATCAGTGTGTTAGATTTAATGCTATTTCTGTCAATTACCTGTTTTCAGGTTTAGTCCATATCATCATTACTCCGAAACATATTGTTTTATGTTCCTAACTGTGAGTCTGTGGCACATCTCATTTGGAATTGAACAAACATCCATTCCTAACTGTGTTTCATTCCGATGTGTACCATTATGATGATGTTTCTTAAGTTAAATTCATTTTCCTAGTCTTCATTTAGACTTACAAATTCGACGAAGGCAGTAAGGGGTCTAAAAAAAGAATAAAATTCATTTTTATAGCTAATTTACTCAAGATAGAAGAATGCCAATCTCTGTTGCTTGGCGCTCGGCAAGTTTTTAGTTTGGTCAGTGAAACACAGAAAAACTCTTCTTTTGGTAGAAAATTGTACAATTGGGATCTTTAAGTTTCTGTCCCAAGAATCGTAATGTTCTTGTGGTGTTGATCTTTTGTGGTGTTGATCTTTTAGCCAGATAACAATTTTTGTTTAGGCCATAAGTAGTTTTAGGCTTCGATCTTATTTCTTATTGCAGACATTTATGTTATATCCTTTGAACATACTACAGGTTGGTGGTGAACTTATGGATTTCATTATAGTGCTCCGTGGTCCAGAAGCTGTCCAAGCATTCAGCAGCCGTATGCATTTCTCACTTGGGGCAGGTGTAAGTGCTGCAGCGGGCCCCATTGGCAGGGTATTAGAAGCAGACCTGCGAGCTGGTGATAAAGGATCAGGAGTTTGTTATACATACAGCTGCAGTAAAGGTATAAGCTTTTTCTTGTACTAAAATATTCAATCTCTGGTACAGTGGTAATGCTGTTACCTCATGAGTTCGAGTCCTAAAAACAGCCTCTTGGAGAAATGCTGGGAAGTACTGTATACAAATGACCAAACTGGTCAGACTGGTCCTTGGACCCTGCGCAAGTGGCTAACTTTTTTTTTTTTTTTTTTGAAAATATTTAACCTCTCAAAATGGCTTTATGCTTGTCACCTGGAAAAGTTATATTTTTAATAGCTAGTAAAATATTTTTACGGCAGGAAAATGTAACCTGTGAAGCCAATATCCCATCTTTATGGGGTTTTTCATGTTCTTTATAATCTAAGCTGCTTGACCTTTCATCTGCGGTTATCACTGGCTACAGCCCAATTTCAAGTTGTTTTGTTGATGTAAACTTCACAGGTGCATTCATTGGCATTTCATTAGAAGGGAACTTGGTTGCTACACGGACTGATGCTAACCTGCGGTTTTACGGCGACCCGTATCTAACAACCAGTGATATTCTTATGGGAAATGTAGAAAGGCCAAATGCTGCTAAGTTGCTGTACGCAGCCTTGGATGATCTGTACTCGGGTCTCAAGTGTTAGCTTGATGTACATATGGATGATCTGTACTCAGCGCTCAAGTGTTAGGGATGATCTGTACTCAGCGCTCAAGTGTTAGCTTGATGTAAATCTGAATTGTACGTATTTAATTTATTGTTTGGAACACGCCAAGTTGTATATACCCCCCAAAATGCTTTGGCAGGAATAAAATCCAAAAAATGTTTGGAGTCCATTGTGCTGCTTGTTTTGGTACTTCCGCATACGCAGATGTATGCCATTTTTTTTTTCCCAAAAGGTGCAGATGGATATCATTTTTTTTTTCGAAAGGTGCAGGTGGATATCGTTATGAAATAGCTTAAGCTAGTTTCTTTATCTTTAAAATGAATATTGTAAGCGTTAGAAGAATCACGTTGGCTAGCACCGCGTGTTGGGCCTTGTACGTTTGGGCTTACGTTGGCTAGGCTTCTGCGGATCTGGTTGCATTGGAAGTGAGCTAAGCTATTTCCTCTTGTATTCGGACTTCAAAGAGGTAGGTTGTCCGGAGAGATGCTAAGGAGCATGGCGGGGTTCATTGTGTTTAGTGTCGCCAATGCATGCTTCATTATTTTTTTTTCTCCCTTTCACTTGGATTTAGCACGTGTTTCTACCAATTTAAGTAGGAAAGTTTTCCAACAGCATATTTGTAGGGACAAAGCCAAACATCATATGTTAGGTTTTAAGAATTTGAGAGGAATATGAACATCAGAAGATTTCGAATATGTAGTTCACGTGATTTTTTGCCCATCAACAGCCTAAGAATCCAACCTATCCAATACAAGCCTAATAAAACAGCTTGTCTAGCAGGAAAACAGCAGTGTGACTCCTAGGCAGTAATTGTCTCAGTCGCTTTGAGTCAAAGCTGTGAATGGATTGACCATATGTGCCGAGCTTGCTTCGTTCGTGTGTGCTATTATAGATGTCCAAACGGGCCACTCAGCTCGGCCCGGCCCAAATCCAAAAAGGCATAGCCCATTTAATTTCGTGCCGGTCCAGCACGGGTCACTAACAGACCGTGCTGTGCCAGCCCACAGGCTTGAGGTCAGGTCCATGGCACGACATGTTTAGCCGTGCCGTGTCGGCCTGTTAGCACATCGGCCAGTTAGCGCATGCCGGCCCGGTAGCCTTTGAAACGAACATGCGTCGCCGCCCTGCCGCTCATCTCCGTTGCGGCCGCCCTGCCGTCGAGCGGGAGCCGCATCCGCCCTCCGCCGCACTGCCAAACTAGTGCCGCCACCTCCTCCCCCTTGCCACCGAATTGCCTCCGCTCGGTCGTCGCCCATGAAGAAGGACGCCTGGCCGCCGCCGAACCGAGTGCCATTGGGGTCTCCTTCACCTTCATCGCCGAACTGGGCGCCACTGCAGCCGCCTTCTGCTCTCCGACTAGGCGATGCTGACGGAGCGACGCGGCAGGGTGAGACGACACAAAGGCGGCAGCACGACGGGGTGAGATGACGCGGGCTCAGGGTGCTGACCGTGGGGCGAGCCGGCAGCATGAGCAGGCGACGACGCAGGCGGCATGCGGCAGCGACAGTGCGGACGAGGGCAGGCGGCGGCTAGGGGTTTCGAGCGCAACCACAGCCTGCAGGGAGCCAGGGAAGAATGGGGCCGGCGCTCATTTGTATGTGGGCTCACCCTAGGAGGTTTTGGTTGGCTTACTCTAGCAGGCCAAGAGGTTTTTAAAGGGCCATGCCTGAATGATTTGTTAGTGGGCCGTGCCTATAGCGGGCTTCAACGTGCTGCCCTCTTAACGGGCCGTGCCCGTGCCGTCCGGTGGGGCGAGGCTCCGGCCCAAGCACGGCACGCAGGCCGAGCCGTGCTGGCATGGGTCCGATTAGTTCTGGGCCATGTCGGGCTTGGGTCGTGCTTTTTTTTTCTGTGCTTCGTGCTAGCCCAGTTGGCCCGGGCCATTTGGCCATCTATATGTGCTATTGCTTGACGTCACAACTTATTTTCGTGGCGGTATTTGTTATTTTCATGACAGTTTTCAACCGTCATGAAAATTCCCATTTCTGGTACGGCATGTGCCAGCGTCGCCGCCTCGGCTTACTCGAGATCGCTACGGCCGTGTAGAGGATGGATGGCGGCTCACCATCGTACTCGTAGATGGACCAAGAAACATTGATAGTTCTTGCCCGACTGACTGACCCCCTCTTGAATTTTTTGTCCAGTTCCGCCACTGGCTACATAGATGCCATGAGAGGCCAACAATTATTTCATGTTCAACAAAGCACCAGTGACTCACGTTTCACTCACACTTTGAACGATGCAAGTACAGCTGTTAGAGATGTTTGACACCCTGTAGAATGCTACGCTGCCCACGGGTCGGCCACTTCGCCCTTCAGGTAGACTGACAACATCCCTCGGCATGCATGATGCACCGCACCGGGCCGTGCCAGCAAAAGCCAAAACTGGACAACTGTAAGCCCTGCAAAAACGGCCGGAAACGGATGCTGGTTTTGTCTGGCTCCAAATATATCTGCATGTTTGACCGCAGTGGAACGTTGGACGCGCGCGCTGGGCTCCCTCGGATCACGCTAGGAGAGAGCTCCGATGTCGTGACGAACTGCAAGTTACACCTTCTCCCTCTCCACGTCAGCTTTGAGTCATTTGAATACGAATTTTAGGTAGTTGATTAATAAGTTCCAGTCACTAAGGCTTGATATATATCTCCAGGAATCCATCCAGCTAGTATTCGTCTGTAAAAGCAGCCAAACCAGAAAAAGGAATACATTTATTAATCTCTAGCAGCCAGTAGAGAGATTGATCAGGAGGCAGATTTCTACTCACTTATTTCATCCCTTTCAGTGAAGTGCTACCTGCCTGGTTTATAAAATGGCCTGAAATGTAATAGCTCCAGACAAAAGATTTGAAAGAAACTCTCCCTCTTTTCCTGAGTTTCCTTCAAGGTTTACAGCTGTTTTGTCTTGAGCAAGTAAGTTAATTTCAAGAGCCGTGTAATGCTTTTTTTTTTTTCTGTTGTCTTTGTTTTTGTTACCCGCAACATATTATTTTTGCATTCGTTTCATTTGAAATAGATCTCGTTTCAGCGTGTCCTGGTTTTCATATTGTACTAAAAAATACGTATTCAGTAAATCTATGCATTAAAAACCTTAGATCTGGGACTTTTCCCTTCCTATGTTACGTTTTGATGGTTTTAGACATTTGTTTCATCATATTCTGTACGTATTCAGTAAACAATGGATGAAAAGCGCTAGATCTGGAAGTTTTTGCTTCGTAGATATTACTTGTTGGAGGTTTAGAACAAGTATTTTGACATGAATCTTTTATTCATCACCAAGCCAGATTCATTGCCACAATCGTATTTGGATAGTCACTTCTTGCACAACTACGACCATCTGCATATCTTATTCTTCTTAACGGATTTTGTGCCTAGTGCGCTTACCAATAGGGCTACGTACAGAACTTCTTTTTTTTTTCCCCCTTCAGATATAACTCTCTCCAAAAAATTGTGTCCTCTCCATCACTGAGCCATGGAGATAGAATCGTCCTTATACTTTGAGCAAATCGTTTTCTTTATGCTTAATTTCCATTGTAGAGTAGCAAAATCTCTTAGAGTAGCAAAATCTCTTCAAAATCCCTGTATTAAATTTTGATCCGCCGTCCTACAATTGACGCACATTAGCTGATGTACAGCTTTTGTGTCTGTTCAAATGTTAACAAATTTACCCTTTTCCTTCCTAAGTCTTTACCAGTATATGTATTGCACGATATCTTTTTTTTGAATTTCAAAGAAATGAGTTGAAGTATTTGAAATGCTGGGACAAGAACACTGATATTATTGTAATGACAGATGAATACTTAATTATGTTTTGCCCTTTTCGAGATGATAATTCTGTTTTGTACTGATTTTTTTTCTCTAAAACATAAAGATGAGACCATCACTTGTAGTGTTAGACTTGTTTATGCCTTCTAAGTTTAACAGTTAAGAACTGATATCTTGATTTGAAGTTAATTATATAGGCCACATATACCATTGATGCAGCCAGCTGGTAGTTTAGGTACTCCCAAGACTACTTTCACGGGCCTGGATCCGCTGCCTTAACCATAGATTAAGGCATCAAGGAATTGTTTGAAATGTAAACATCCGTATCTCATCCAATGGCTAGGATTATTGAAGGCACCATTTTAAGATAGGATTGGCTAACACTACCACAAATTGGAATTTTCGTGAGTGCTCAAAACCGTCACGAAAATACCAAATGTTTCTCATGTTTTTCCAACTGATGTTTCTCACTCTCAGTATAATAGAGCCTAACAACTAACCTGCACATCAGTCAATAGTCTGTGTGTTCTCTTTTCCCAGGTAGCTGACGGTAGCTTGACAATTCAGTGCCTGTAACAACTAAAATTGCAATTTACCCCCCATAACAGGTCCCAAATCCTAGCCTGGACTACCCTGCCCAAAATTTCTGGCTCCACAAGTCTACATGGTTATAACTTTCCCATATAGTAAAGCATTTTCTACAAAAGAGAACTGATTTTTAAAATATGGGAGGAATAATATCAATGGTTCTCACAAAAACTTGTTCACTATATCAGCATTTCCCATATTTTTATAGGATTTCTACGATAGAGCGTGAGTTCTTTATTATTAAGTGCATTACTATTAGGGTGACATAATGATTATATAGTAAATTTTCTTAATTGTGAATGTTATTCATGTTTACTCAAATCTGTTTTATCTTTTGTATTTCATGCTGTATTGTTTATTTTTCAGTCATTACAATAAATTCCATGTCTTATCCATTGTAGCAGGATGAACAACTTGACGCTGTTCAAATATCAAGATGAAGAGACGCAGGGTGATGAAAGCAACACTTACCAAAATCAGCAACAAGACTCCTTGCCGCCTTTCAACTACGAGGTACGGAACAGAATGCAGACTGTGACCCCAGCATCTTTGCCTGGTTTCAACCTGACAGCTCAAGAGCCAGCTGACGTTGGGCTTGTACGGGGTGCTCAGAATTCTCAATCAATGAAAATGAAAGAGCCTCTAAGACAGTGGACTGAGAGTTCAGACCCTGATAGCATGCATAAGAAAAGCTGGCCTGGACACTTTAGTGATGTAAATGGTGCTAGCACCTGTGACATGTTGTCAGTCCCATCTGGAAGAACCCAGTCCAAGCCGTTTCAAGGTTACCCATCAATGAATAAACATCTGGGTGATGGTGCAGATTTTGGTCTTGGTAATGGATTTGGTGGCCGTGGGAGTGGAAGCTTGCCGTATTCTACGTTATCAAACACCGATGCTCCAATCCATGGGTCTTCCTTGCGCTTTGTCGGTCAACTTGAGGGTATCAGGTTTAACAGAGAAACCAGTCGTGATAGGATGTCATGCTACGCGAGGCGGATCTCAAAAGCTGCGCCAGCGAAATCTAATAAAGCCGTCTTCTCCGCAAAGATGGCAAGGAGTCAGTTTGGACACTCTGGTCTGAATTATGGAAGAACTGGTGGCATATACTCGCTATATCCAAGTCAAGGAAGAAGCCTATCTGGTAATGTCTATGGATCTTATTCCGCTCAACAGGGCATATTTGCTGGTCACAATCACAGCAATTATGGAGCACATCTACCTAGAAACACAGCTGCGTTAACTATCCCAGATATCAAGACTGCACTAGAGCGCAACAATTTCATCACTAAGAAGGAAGAAAAATGCTCATATGATGACACTGGAGTCAGGACCACTGGGTACACTGGCCGTTCATTCTATCCAACAGCCACAAACAATCGGACAGTGAATTTGATTGGATCCGCGGTTGCCCATCCTTTATCAGGGTCATCTAGTTCACTGGACTGGCATCACAACTCCAGTATTGCAGCAGCCGTGTCCACTGCCGACAGCAATGACATCTCCAGTGCAGGTACAGGAGGTGCTTACTTTGGCTCAGTTGCCCTAGCTGCGCCAACCATCTCAGATGTCAAGATTGCACTAGAGCGCAACAATTTCATCACTAAGAAGCAAAAGAAATATGATGACACTCGAGTCAGGGCCACTGGGTACAGTGACAGTTCATTATATCCAACAGTCACAAATAGTCACACAGTGGATTTCATTGGAACATCGGCTGCCCATCCTTTATCAAGGCCTTCTAGTTCGCTGGATTGGCATCACAACTCCATTATTGCAACACCCACGTCTACTATCAACAGCAGCAACATCTCCAGTGCAGGTACAGAAGGTGCTAACTTCAGCTCAGTTGCCCTAGCTATGGGACATTCGGCATCACAGAATGACCATGCAGATTATAGTGGAATCAATTGGAGCATCTACAGTGAAATACCGCAAGGTAGAACTTTTATATTTTCTATAAATAAATGTTCTTGCATGATAAATATTATCTGTTTAATGCATGTTCAATTGTCTCGGGTACGATATGGTCATGTTTATTTGTCTGAAATATCACCTTCTTATTGCTATATGCTTCAGGCACCGAAACCTCCAATATGGGACATCACAATTACAATGTATGTGGTAGCAGTGATATCATTTCTACCAATCTTCAGCAACAACCTACAGTGATATCACAAAGTTCAGGTAAATTTGGTCCTTAGATGTAACAGCTTGGGGTTCTCAAGGTATCAGTTTTGTCCATCGGTTAGATAGTTACAAACAACAAATAACATCACAATTCTCTACGGATTGTACATGCAGCTCAATACAGTCCTGTAGAACAAGGAGGTATCAATGTATTACAGAGTTCGGCCACTGATTTAATGGAGATGCTGAGTGCAGTTCCACTTCCACCTACAGAAGGTCTAGTTGATCTTTGCACAATAGCCATGATATTTATAATGCTCTCTCCGTTTCAAAATATAAGCATTTCTAGATTTAGTCAGTCAAACATTTATCACTTTGACCATTAATAATATTTTATCATATAAAAATTATATTTTGTGGATTCATCATAAAACAAACTTTCATAACAAGTAGATTTTTATGCTACAATTTATGTAATTTTCTAAATATTATTAGTAAAAATTAAATGAATTGATTTTATCTAAACCTAGGAATGCTTATATTTTGTAACGGAGGTAGTACTATATTGTACAATAGTAGTGCAAGTAAAGGAGGTGCTAACTTCAGTTCAGTTGCCCTAGCTATGGAACATTCGGCATCACGGAATGACCATGCAGATTGTAGTGGAATCAATTGGAGCATCTACAGTGAAATACCGCAAGTTAGAACTTTTATATTTTGTATAAATAAATGTTCTAGCATGATAAATATTATCTGTTTAATGCATGTTCAATTGTCTCGGGTACGATATGGTCATGTTTATTTGTTTGAAATATCACCTTCTTATTGCTATATGCTTCAGGCACCGAAACCTCCAATATGGGACATCACAATTACAATGTATGTGGTAGCAGTGATATCATTTCTACCAATCTTCAGCAACAACCTACAGTGATATCACAAAGTTCAGGTAAATTTGGTCCTTAGATGTAATAGCTCGGGGTTCTCGAGGTATTAGTTTTGTCCATCGGTCAGATAGTTACAAACAACAAATAACATCACAATTCTCCACGGATTGTACATGCAGCTCAATACAGTCCTGCAGAACAAGGAGGTACCGATGTATTACAGAGTTCGACCACTGATTTAATGGAGATGCTGAGTGCAGTTCCACTTCCACCTACAGAAGGTCTAGTTGATCTTTGCACGATAGCCATGATATTTATAATATTCCCTCCGTTTCAAAATATAAGCATTTCTAGGTTTAGTCAGTCAAGCGTTTATCACTTTGACATTAATAATGAAGAATTAATAATATTTATCATGTAAAAATTATATTTTTTTATTCATCATGCAACAAACTTTCATAAAAAGTATCTTTTTATACTATAATTTATTTAATTTTTCTAGATATTATTAGTAGAAGTTAAATAAATTTAATTTTATCCAAACTTAAAAATACTTATATTTTGGAACAGAGGTAGTATTATATTGTACAAAAGTAGTGCAAGTAAAGGAGGTGCTAACTTTGGCTCAGTTTCCCTAGCTATGGATCATTCGTCATCATGGAATAACCATGCAGATTGTAGTGGAATCAACCAGGACATCTACAATGAAATACCGCAAGGTAGAACTTTGATATTTTCTAGGAATAAACATTATATAAATTCGTAACATTGTGTATGGATGGTAATCAATTATATATACTTCACACTATGCAAGCACATTTCATGTTCTTGGTGGCACAATCATAAAAGTGTTCATATATTGTTTAGGGACACTCAATGGAACGTCA